>JAJJID010000068.1:0-126355 GCA_022204955.1 Macrophomina pseudophaseolina
CCCACGAGCCTGGGCGGCGGCGATGTCGTCGACTGGCTGCCGGTCGACGTCGCGGCCAGGGCGGTCGTGGAGCTGGCGCTGGCCGCGAGCGGGCGGCGAGAGCCCTTGCTCGACGTCTTCCATGTCGTCAACCCGCGCGCGGCGTCTTGGGCGGATTTGATGCCCGTTGTCCAGGCCTACTACGGGCGGCCCGAGGGAGGTGGCAAGCAGATCAGGGGCGTGGCGTTTGGGGAGTGGGTGGCCAAGCTGAAGGAGGTGCCGCTGACGAGGGAGGAGATGGAGCGCGTGCCGAGTGTCAAGATCATCGAGTTTTACGAGTCGATGGCCGCCGGATTGTTTCCCAGAGTGAGCACGGAGCGCGCAGTTGCGTGTAGCCCTGCCCTCGCGGCAGCGGCACCTGTTGATGCGAGCATGTTCACGAGGTGGCTGGAGCAGTGGGCGTCGACCACCAACTGAGTGGTAAACATGTATCAGAGTGACGAAAGCGGACGTAGTCCCAACCTTATAGATCTAGGGGAGCTGCTTATTGTGTGTGGTCCTCGAGTTGCTCGATTTACTTCATCTACTACCTTAATAGTCAAGAAAATCGAAGTATACTACCATGCGTATATCTTCACACCCACAGTAGGTGAACTCTGAAAGAAAGCAGAGACCGACAAGCACCTGAGATCTGCATCGCGGTAGCAACGCAAATATGGGAAGGCCTTATTTCACCACAGAGGTAAAGACTCACTTCGCGATCCGACAAGCTGGATACGCCTGTGTCGCAAATTTTTGCTTGTCCTTCAATTCTTTGCTTTCCGCAAACTCTGAAGACTGTCTCAGGAGTTCAGAGCCCGGAAATCGACATACAGAATAATATAATACCAAAAGTGTTCATTAGACGTGTTTGGCTAGAGTTTGTGAGTGCTGCTTACCGAACATGCAGGCAAGCACTGGCGCTCCATCCCCTTGTCCCTTGCCTTCGAAGATACCTTGCGGCACTAAAACATCTAGGAAGAGGCAGTCTTCACTCTGCCTGGGATCACGCTGCGCGACATCGGAACTGTTCGCAGAAGCGGTGGCAGGGGCTGTGTGGTTCGGGATGGCACCGGACCGCGGGTATTGGGCGATCCAATCTATCGATCCCAGACATGGGGGACTGCTCTGTGAGCATATGCGAGAGTCAAGGCCCTCTTGGACAACAGACCGGTCTACCGCTGGAGGTACTGGAGCTTTGGATCTCGGTTCCCCGACAGGAGATGCCGCGAATCGGATATTCGAGAAATTGTAGTAGCCTCCGGTCTGCTAAGGGCGGAGATATTGGATTGCTATTTTCGTACATTGGACGAGCAGTTACTTACGTTGAAGTCAGCTGCCCTGTGAAGCTCATACCCAAGGTCCACTACCGGGGGGGAAATGAAAATGTTTTGTGCAGTGACTATGCTTGCTACGAAAGGATCAAGAGCAAGCCAACATGTAGGGCGACGATTTTTAGATTCTCCCCATTCGACGCGTTATAGTATGCGGGAAGCTCGAGGAACATAAGGCGGTGAGCCTTAAGCTCACGCCCATCAACACATCAGTACCTGTGTACGCTTCGCTCAATGGCTGTCAAGGAGAGGAGAACCCGTTCTTGGAAGGCGATCCCAGGTCACTCCCAGCGGCCGCCAGCGCCCGTAACTGTGCCTCACGTCTAGCTTCCGTCACTTAGTGATGTGAAGATCAATTTCACAGGGACCAGCGACCTGCCCCATCTCACCGAGCCCGTTCAATTCACTTATGTCTGTGCAAAGGTTCCAGAAACAAACAATGAACTAGTGATCCACAAAAACTCCATATCTGAACCTGGGCCGAGGAGGCCGGACTACACATAAAGGGGGTATGAAGCTACACAATATCCAAGACAGAAAGATTCCATATCACGCTTCCTTCTACCGTCTTCCTCACTCCGCCGTGTTGGCATCTTACATGCGATTTCGTAACAGTCGTGTCGTCGTTTTTTCTCGTCATTGCCATGAAAAGGCCGTAAATCCCATCCCTTCAGTCCAGAGGGAAAAAAAAAAAAAAATCCAAGAAGCACCTCGCACGCGGCATGCTCCAAACAAGCCGCCGAATGTGCGCATGCAGTTTCCAACCCCGATATACCGGAACAAAACGAAGAGGGAAAGAAACAAGGTGAATATAATTCGAGACAGTGTAATCCATCCCATCAATCACTACCTCTCCTCAAAATCCTCCCCAACAAACCCCTCCTCCTGCCACCTTCCACTGCCCCCGGCGGCACCTGCAATCCATTCGCCGGCAAATTCCCCCTCGCAGCCGCCTCCGCATTTGCACGCTCCATAGCCGCGTAATCAAACGGGACGGCCCACTTGCGCATGGGTATCTCGCCGAGCTTTGTGCTGTCCGACGAGAAGCTGTACAAAGAGGGCGGGTTCTGCATGGCTGCGAGATCGTTGTTGTTGCGGTAGGCGGGGTGGTTGTTTAGGTTCATGGCAGAGGCGCTAGGGTCAGGCATGTAGTGGTGAACGGGGGTACGGGATGGGGTTGGTTGTTCTTTGCTGATGGAGCGGGGTGGTTGCGGTGGTTGTTGTTTGGCGGGATGGTGCTGGAGGTGGTGCGGTTTGGCCGGTGGGGCAGGGGGTTGTTGCTGTTGTTGATGGGCGCGACGTTGGTGGGCGGCGGGTTTGGGGGACGGTGTGGGCGCGCTGCCAGGGAGCTCGGCGAGGGCGGCGGTTGAGACAGGGAATTTCGGGGGCCGGGACGGGTGGTAGGGCGGTGGAGTTTGGCGCTGCTGCTTCTGGAAGGGCTGGAACGACTGAGGTTGTGTGATGGGGCGTGATGAGTCTCGGAGAGGTCGGGGTCCGTGAGGCCAGGTGCCAGGGCGCTGGAGAGGTGGAGTGGCCGAGGGAGACCGGGTGGGTGTCGTAGCCGCGGGTGATTTGAGAGGCTTCCTAGTGGCGGATCCGTCACGTGAAGGAGTTTGACCTTCAGTGGCCTTGGCATAGCTCGGTGGATCGGATCTGTTGGTCGAGACTGAGTGCGAGCGAGGGAGTGCAGGCCTAGGAGGGTCGGACGACGGGAATGGAGACGTCACAGGAGTTGATGCCGAGGAGCCTGCTGAGGTGTTGGTGCTCGAGCGCTGAGACTTCGTCGACAAGGCCGTCGACGAGTTGCTGCGAGAAGAGGACCGATGCTTGCTGCCATTCCGGGGCCGGCGTACTACCATGACGAGCTCCGTCTGGGATCTCCGGTGCTTGGGCTTCGCTCCGGGTAGCCTTTTCGCGCTGGAGTTCCCGCCACGCTGCCTGGCCTGAGACGATGCACAGTCTTCGTGGTGGTGGCTCCCACACGACGGGCATTTGGGACGGATGCGGTCCAGGACAATCTGCGACTGCGAGAGGCGCTGGTAGAGCTGCCCCAGGGCATCAATGGCCTCGGCTCTGGACGCATCGGACAGGTTGGTCAGCGACTTGTAGTCCGGATGGCGGTCATTCTTGCCGTGGTTCAAGAACGTGCCGATGATGGCGACAAGGCCGCTGTTGAGCTTAAGCAGGACTTCGGTGAGGGATGCGTGGGCAATTGCTGTCTCGAGTCAGCCCTGCCAAGACTCTGGTGTTGGACAAGCCTCTTACCATCGCCTTGGGCGAATCTCTCGCCGACGGCGGCGTAGTTGCTCTCGTAGTGGCGCTGGATGTCGACGGGGCTCTGGCGGAGGGAGTTGCTGAGCTGCAGCTCGTCGCCGGAGGGCTCGACGTGGGCAGGCGTGGCGCGGTGCGTCTTCTTGGTGGACTTCCTGCGGCGGCGCCTCTCGCGCAGGCGCTTGAAGACGTCGAGGCCGTTGGTGAAGGCGGCTACGATGGCCAGCACCGAGTCGCCAATGGGCCCGTCGTGCTGCTCGCGGTGGGCCATGGTGGTTGGGTCGCTCCGGCGGTCGGCTCTGCAGCAGTGGCGGGCTCGAATGGGTCAACGGAATGGACGAGAGGGGAGCAGAGCGGGTTTATTTGGCGGATGTTTGTTGACTGGCGCGCCTTCCCTGCCCCGGGCGCGCTCCCCTGCCCGCTCGTGCATGTAGCCGCCCCCGCTGTCGCGCGCCGCCAGCCTATCGCTCGCCCGGGGCAGCCCAGCAGTCTTCCCATTAGCTCCCAGCCTCGCAACGAGAGGCAGGCAAGCCCTAGGCCTGCTGCATCTCGCTCGAGTGTGAGTGGCGCCCACAGCGGCCAGCATGCAGACCCAACCGGGCCGCGCGCGGGCTGTAGGACGGCATGAAACCTTCCCGCATCGCCCTGCCGAGCTAATCCGCACGCCGTTGAGCCAGGGCAGCCGTGCTGGACGAGTGCTGCGAGGCGGGCGCGCGCCGTGGTGTCGCGGTGTGCGCCTGGTGTTGCAGCGCGCCTCTCGCCATGGCCCAGCTCGGCTGCGCGATGGCGCTAGCCGCGCTCGGCATAGCGCGCCTCTGTGCCTGAGGCCGAAAGCGGCACCGCCTTTCCTCCCGCTGCAGGCCATCCGCACAACTGCATGCACGCCAATCTGCCCACTCACCTCCCACACCTGCTGACTGACCTCCCCATTTGCCAGCTCATCACCGTATCCCCGCTGCCCGGACCACCGCCAGCGGATGCCCTCTGCTGACTCGCCTCAACTCAAACACGTGAAGATCGGTCTCCAGCCCCCGCACTTTCTCCATTGGTGCACTTCGTCCTCTTTCCGGGATCTTTCCAAGTTTTCCATCGTCAGGAGAGCTCGCGTGCTGTTTCAGGTGGCTGGGTTTCATGTGCGAGCCGTTGAGATTCCGGACCGGATGCGCTGCCCGCACTTATCGCCACCCGCAGCGGTTCGTTGGGTGGAGATGTATCGTACAGAGCTCGCAGGTCACCGAAATAGAGTTCGTTGAAGAATCTAGGTCATGACGCGTAGGTTACGCGTGCTGCTTCTGAGCTCCGGCCGCAATGCTCTTCGTCGAGTAGCCCTTCGTACGCACGACAGGCGCCCCAAACCGCGGACAGCGGAATTTTGGCCGCTGAATTGGCCCATCCGCTTCGCCCTCGCCGATGGCACCGTCGACCGGATTGCCCGAAGAACCCTACGGGGCGGCCTCTACACGTTCCATTTGTGTCAACAAGCTGGATGTTGCAGGATCGGTGTCACTCGAAAGGTGCTATCTCGGTCTAGTCCCCAAGTGTCTAGCCTTCCCGGGAAAAGCGCGCATCAGCCCATGTCCGGCTATATGAAGCCCTTCGGTGTGCCGGAACGCACTCTTGCTGATGCTTCTTTACCTGCATGCCTATGAAGCCGATGACAAAAGGACCACACCTTTAGTTATTGCTCTGCTGGCCGTCTGAATTTCTTACAGGTGTTGAGGTGCTGGAGAACAACGGCATGAGGCGCGAACAGCTCTGCAAGGACCCGTCCTGGCTCCATCTTGAGCTTCATATCACACGTGATCCTATGGTGTAAAGTATCTGCTATTATACTCTCACCGATGAGCTGCACAAGCGGCTTTGATGTAGGCACTCTGTCGATTTGTCAACACTCGACTGAGACTCAGTCAATTGGAGACCGTGCTGAAGAAAGGCGGCACGCTCCTATGCCTGAGCAGTGGACACAGGAAACGAGGAAGAGGACCCGCATTGGGTGGTAAAGTGTAGGAGAATACTGGCAGAGTTAACCGAGTGCGTGACTGGAGAAGGGGAAGCTCGTCGACCGGGGCGGTAACGTGGCAAAAGATGGACTCTGGTCTACGTGGCTGGCACGCGGCTTCCTCGAATTTTTTGGCAGCCAACCCTCTGGGCAGCTCCCTGGACCCCTCGATCTGCTGTCGCTGCAACATTGCAGCCAGTGGTTGGGCACAGCGCTCCACAGTCAACGTGGGTGATAACGATAGCCCGGTATACTACGGTGCAGATTACCATGGTTATTATTTCCTTGTTGATTAATGTATGAGAGACTAGGTTAGTGGCCCGTAGTGCAGTAGTGTTTCCTGTTTAAAATTTTTGCTTTGATTTCCGTCCCGACGGAAGGCCAGCACCGAATCCAAGCTCTAGGATGTTCACAGCTGTTTCTTATTCGACTAGCGCACCTTGTAGGACAGATAAGAGGGTAATTGATGCATAGGACCCTGTGACTATGTGTAATTATGGCGCAGGAAATCGGCCATGTGTAACACGTTGAGGCAAAGCACATTGGCGGTTGGGCTGTGCAGTGTAGCGACTCGAGGGGACTGCTTCTCTGGAGCCGTTGTGATGCTTCAGAAAATCGGCCATTAAACGGTATGACAGCTGCCTTCCCATTCTCGGGACAGTATAAGTACGGCTTCTGGATACCACCGCAGTTCATGGTAAAGCGTGTAGGAATCAAATAAATTTGCTGCCTCTATGTGTATGATGAAGCCGTTTAGCCCGTATATATGTACAACAATTGGGAGCCGAAGGTTCGTGAAACGGTGATGCTATGCGAAAAGGCTGGTACTGAAGAGAAGAGAATAATGCTCGCATATGGGAACAAATGATACCGAAGAGCACAAGCTACAAGCGGATAGCTGCGGCCCCAACCACGAACTCATTAGCAAGGGAGACCAGAGCCGGCGGGCACGCCCTTGCACGTGTTCGCATTCGTGCCGCCCTTGATGTTGATCAAGCTCGCCGTCCAGGCGCTGCAGTTGGCACAAAGGATGTAGATGTTGGTGCCGCCGGGCAGGACGTTGCCATGGATGTTGTTCAAAGTGAGTTGTCTGATCGGCACGCCGGCGGTGGGGGTGCCGGTTGGCTTGCCGTTATTATAGTCCTGCTGGATGACAATGCCGTCCTTGGAGATGTTCTGCAGCGTTATTCCGTCGAACGTCACATCTGTTGAAGCCAGAGTTAGCATCCGGTCTCTCTGCGTGGGTGCTCTCACGCCAAGGGGAGATCATACTATCAACGCTCCCGCTGCCTCCGGCCAGAGTCTTGATGCGAACACCGTTCTCGGAGTTCGCGACAGTGCAGCCCCTGACGGTCACGCCATTGACGGCGTTGTTTTTGTGGCCGCCGACGGAGCCGACGGAGATGCCGTGGCCGCCGGTGCAGGTGTTGCCGAGGAACTTGATGTTGTTGCCGGAGTTGACGGCGAGGCAGTCGTCCTGGTTCGCGACGTGGCAGTTTTGGATGGTGATGTCCGTGGAGTCGCCGACGTCGAAACCGTCCGTGTTGTGGCCAAGGCCGTTCTTGTCACCCTCGGCGTTGTTGATGGTAACGTTGTCGATGATGAGTCCGTGTGATCCATCAATCGAAAAGGCTTGAACGGGCGTGTTCTTCACTTGCAGCCCCTTGATCGTGGATTTCCCAAGAAGCTTATGGGCTGCAAAGAATTTTGGCTTCCTGTTCACAGTCGGGTTGTTCGTGCCCTGGCCGTCCCACCACGCGGGACCGTTCCCGTCAATAAGGTGCGCTGGGCCTCCGGACACCTGGATATCGGTCCCAGAGATGGAAATGAGAGGGCCGTCCCACTGGGCGTGGCCGAAGGTGGTCCTTCCCTCGAATATGACGCTGGCGCCCGTTTTTAGGCCCGTGAGATCGAGCGTGACACCGGCAGGGACAGCAATATTGTTGAGGCGGATGA
Organism: Macrophomina pseudophaseolina; assembly: GCA_022204955.1. Lineage (NCBI taxonomy): Eukaryota > Fungi > Ascomycota > Dothideomycetes > Botryosphaeriales > Botryosphaeriaceae > Macrophomina > Macrophomina pseudophaseolina. The sequence goes on from JAJJID010000068.1 coordinate 7,579, forward strand.
CAGAGCAGCCGGCCTTGCTGGCCATGGCCTGGGCGGCGGTGGTGAACACGCAGTCAGCACGCTCGGCGAGCTCTGCAGGGGCAGCAACCGCGTACGCAACGCTCATACTGGCGCCCGCAACGAGGGTGGAGACTTTGACCATTTTGAAAGACGGTGAGGCAGTCAAGAGCGAGTTATTGAGTGAGAAAGAGTGTGAGACGGAGCGGCATGATGCCAGAAACAGAAATCTTGAGCGTGACGCAGTGGAATTTATATACTAGCGTCCTTGACGAAAAGCACAGAGCCGTCTGTATTTCCTGACGGACTATGCAGACACCTGAATGTCATGATGGACCATGAGGTGGGCATGCTATCCAGGGAATCTGGAATTAAACTAGAGCGCGTCCTCTCTAGCCATAACGCGTTCCGTGCAATACTATAGGGCTCCTAGCTGGCGGCGTCCGTATTCGGAGGCTACTTGGTGGTGGCGCGTAGCCATACGGAAGCCCTCCCAATTTGGGGCAGTTGTGGCACGCACCTACAATGTTGCGGAGAACGGCAGGTTTCGTCCGAAGCTGGGGATTTTGTACCAATATCAGGGCCATCTCAGAAGCAAATTGCTTTCCTCTTGCCCAATCTCTACTTGCTTGTTGTTCGTCGTAAGTCACATGTCTGAACATGGGTCCAGGCCTCATATGGAGCGTTTGTAGCCGTCCAAGCGATGTCCGGTCTGTGCGCAACTGTAACAAGACTTGGCTAGAGATCCGTGGTGGGGTGCATCTAGTGCTAGCTGACACAGCCATGAAACTTGCTACTCGTATTGAGCGGAGGAGCTGTCCCGGCACTCCTGTCTCTGCATGCTCGATCTGACTGCCGAGAGCTACCGAACCTTCATTGTTGGTAGCTTTCTGTCCTCGGCAAAGGCTGATGTGGCGTATTGTAAAAGTTAGCTTTCATGAAGTCTTTGCGCAGAAGGCACGGGCCGCTTTATCGCTCGGCTCCTTCCCGTATTCGAACCAAACTCCTTGGCATAAATGATTGGCGGGTTCTGCAGCACTGTTGAGGTTGAAAGCTGCACAGCGTTCACGGTGAGAGCTATCAGATAGATTGATTTCAAGCTCTAGAACAGAGGCTTGGTCTTCTATCGTTTCTAGGCGTTTTTTTCATGACGATCATATAACGTCCCCGCTGGTAAATCTCGAATGCCAAGAGGGATAGGAAACAGTGGCGCCCCTGCCAAGTATGACATTTCTTGAACAGTACATATACGAGATTTCAAGGCTTCGATATAAGCAAACGAAGGTGTTGCCGGAACCATGCGGAACGGTCGTGATATTCCGCCGCGATCATGTGCTAGTGGTGGGCCTTCGATAGGCCTGGAACGAGTCGCCACCATAAGGACTAGCTGACGCCGTCTCTCGCTACCTTTTCCTTAATTTTTTTTCCACTCGTATTATAAGGAGGGTGATTCTGCTTTAAGAGTACTGCATGTCGTCGGACAAATGTCCATAGTACCAAGCATACGCTAAGCACGAAGGCTGTTGAGAAACCGCGGTTGCATTTTTTTTTTATTGGAGCACTTTCCTAAGTCTATCATTAGTGCTTGTTATACTGCCAAATATTAGGTTTCCCCACGGCGATCCGCGAATCCGGACGGTCTTGCCGATATTCAACGGCGAGGGCAATAACCGCCGCCGTCGGCCGTTCATGCCCCATCATACCATCGGCCTTCGGCTATGAGCTCGCGCAGGTGAAAAGAGCTCATAGCTTATGAAATATAATAATTTGTAACCTCATCTTGCTTACGACTCCGCGCCATGTCTTGGAATTTTTGTATCTTTTTCCATATTCATTAATTCATGTTTAATCATCCAGATCAGCACCCTCTATTCGCGGCAGTAGTGGAAATGATATCACTAAACTTTCCTAGATAAATACAGCATTTCCATATCTGTATATGGACTCAGCCTGGACAACAGCCGCACAAGACTAAAAATGGCTTTACATTTCAGTGAGTTCCTGCAAGTGGACGAATATAAGACAGTGGGCACGCCTTCCCAACTAAATTCAGCATTTCCGAGACCTCCAGCCTTTCTGATCTTACTCGGTCACTTTGTCCAAGATATTGGCGTTCTATACAGGGCCATGGGAGGAATAGAAGGAGGTAAGTGTAGAGGAAGGACTGAGTCGATATGGGAGCAAACGAATTGGAATCGGACACGCTGGGGGGTCATTTGTGGTGACTGCCCGGACCCATCTAGTATGACGTCCTTTGATTCTGCATTGCCAAATTTCGGCTTTGTCCAGCTTCTTCCCCTTCATTCATCTCCTCGCTTAATAGCGAGCCCCATATTACTCCACACGCTATTTAAACTAGCCTACATCGACTGCCCCAACTTTCTTCTCCTTCACCTAGACTACCGCTACCGCCATCGCCATCGCATGCTCTGCCATCCCCCCCGGCTCAGATCTTCTGGTAAACGATCTTCCACGGTTGACCTGGGATCATCGAACTCATTTCCAATACAGTCCACTTCCGAGCGTCTTCAGCCATGAGTGTACCGCATAATGTCTGCCACCTGACGGCTGCCCTGATTCCCTGGACAGCCAGTTTCCTCCGAGTCGTAGGCGGGCCAACTTGGACACACTTTCAGAGGATATTAGAGGGATAATCATACACCTCGCCCGACTCGAGTCATCGCGCTACCCGTGATCAGAACGCTAAGAGCAATACTAATTCGGCCATCGCGTCGTAACTAGCCAGTGCTACGACGAATAAAAGAACAGCCATGACTAGATCTCAACAACTAAATCGATAATGAACGATATGAGAGCCACGAAAACCCTAGAATAAGCAGTATGCCGGCGACGGACAGGACAGTTACGACGGTGTAAGTAAATAAATTGTAGCTGAGTTCCACTGTGAGGACTCTTATCCTAATACCTGTCAGAAAAGCGAGGCTGAAGCAGAGGCCGGCCTTTTTGAGGGCTTCAAGTCTGGGTATTCACCAATGCGGGCAGCTTGGAGCAGTTCGCGGTCCTGAATGTCGATGGCGTTTTCCTCGATCACGGCAATCATCACTGCGGCGGCGGCGGTGGCCACGAATTTGAATGGCAGCTTGATGGAGCCCTGATGCTGAAGAAGGAGCTTCTTTTGTATACTATGACGAGCCCTGCTATAGCAGGGTCTATGAAGACCGGATCGAGCCATCTTACTAGTGTCTGGTCGCACACTTTCATGAGCTCAATTCTCACTAATTGTGAAAGATGATGAAGTTCCATGTCTCCATCACTCATCGTAGGGAACTCTTGGTGAGATATTGTCTATGTGCCTTATATGCGTTACGTGGTTGATTCTTTGGCATCATTCTATTTTCGAAGTGTTAGCGGCGTGGATAAAAGCGAGCATGGACTACACCTGAGCCTGAATTCGCCAATACGTTAAACGGAGAGATCTCGTTAGGATAATTGCTCGCGGAACACACGGTGCGTACTCACGGACAACTGCCGTATCGATACTCATTCCAACCACCTCAGATTCACTTCCCTTGCATAAAGTTCCCCCAAGCTTCGGCCAAAACATCAAATCCCACACCCTCGTCCTTCAAAATTCCACTCAATTTATCGCCCATGACCTCCTCCTCCTTCTTCACAATAGCATGCCCATCCTCCTTAAATACCCTCACCTCCCTCTCCGCATCCCAACCCGCCCCATTTCCAACCACAAAATCCAACACGTCCCCCGCCCATTCCCTTGCCCTTTCCCTATAACCCTCACTCGGCAACTTCTCCTCAAAATTCAAGAAAAATGCCGCCACATCCAAGATATGCGTCGCATACCCCTTCCATCTCCCCTCCCACGGATTCTTCATCTCGAAATCATACAACCACGCCCTCCCCTGGCCCCTCCCCGGCCACGCATCCACGTACGCCCTCGCGCTCGCCCTAAACAACAAATCCGACGCCAGCTCGACGATGCGAGGCAGCGCTTCCTGCGCGCCCGCGCCAGCCTCGATCGCATACGCGCCCAGCACCTTCGCCGCCAGCCCGGGGTGCGTGGCGTCGAGGCTCTTCGCGAACGAGGCCGTGAACAGGCGCGCGACGTCGGGGCTCTGCAGCGCGGGGAGCAAGTACGCCATGATGTTCGCGTCAGCGCCGCACCAGCCGCTCAGGAGCTCCGTGCGCCAGGGGCCCGCGGCGGGGGCGAGGGAGGGTTGGAGGTCCGCGTGGGAGGGGGAGGCGCGGACGCTGTCGCCATCTTCGACGAAGATGAGGGGGGCGCCGAGGGTGGCTTTGGAGAGGAGGTCCGGGATGGGGAGGGTGCGCAGGGCGTGCAGGCGGTCGGGCGGGGAGAGGTGGGCGAGGTTGAAGGCGTCGAGGACGGTGGCGTAGGTGTGCTCGGCGACGGGCGGTGGGAGGGGCTTCATCATGAGGGGCGTGCCGGACATGCTGATGATGCGGGCGAAGAGCGGGGTGGGAGATTGGAGGTGGAGGAGGGCAGATGCTGGAGGGGGACGACGTTGCCTTAGTCAGCGGCGTATGGTTTGGAGGGGGAGGAGGTTCAGTTGCGGGATGGGGCGACTTACCTGCACCGGCACTCTCACCCATCACAGCCACGCTCTCGGGATTGCCACCGAAGCCGGAGATGTGATGTTTGATCCACTGTAGGGCTGTTGCCTGGTCGCGTAGGCCATTGTTGGGTTTGTACCCGGCTTTTTGCATCTCGGCTGAAGTGAGGAATCCTGGAATACCCAAGCGGTAACTGGGTTGCATTAGGCATCTCCAATCACTTCCACCTCTAGTGAACAAGGGATGTTAAAAGCTCACCCGATGTTCACGCCAATGAACGGTCTCCCCGTTTCCGACCCGAACTTCACCAGCCGCTTGAAGTCATATTGCGGCCACCAGTTGGCTCCAACGGACAGCGCTCCACCGTGAATGAACAAGAGAACCGGGAAACCGTCCGGCGGTTTGGGCGTGTCTGCAGGCGGAACTGTGATGTTCAAGTTCAGGCCGTCAGTGTCGGAATTGCTGGGTGGATTGGCGGGTTTTGGCAGCGTTTGTTGAATGTAGCTCATCTCCATGTCGAGGGCGCCGTGCACGCTGATGATCTGGGGACTATTTGTTGAATAGAAAATGTCAGCATATTTCATCGAATCTCTATCGCATTCCCTGGCAATCAGAGGAATAAATGACAACAGATACAGACGTGCGGAGGACAAGGGTTCTGCTGTGCATTCTCCCTTTGAGGTCAAAACACATGTGAAGAGGAAATGTGAAGAATCAAAGGACGTTATCTCGAAGAAGACGTAAATGCAAGGAAATGCTAATGACGTGGTGATAGAGAAATCTATGAGACTGAGGGTCCTCCACGCATCCTCTTCCTTTTTCCGCAACGCACACGCCATCTAGAGCGAAAAAGTAGCACGTAGAAAGAGGAAAAAGAAAACCTCGACTCACCCAAATTCCCTCGCCTCTACCGCGCCCTTCGGATCCCCCTTCACCAGCTCCGGCAGCGCGAACCTGTCCTTCAGAGTGGCATATTTGACACCCAAAAACTGCGTGACGCCGCTGCTGTCCTCCGCCACCTTACCCCGCACAGTGCCGAGATTAGGGTGCTGGATCATTGCTGCGGATGCCATTGCGCCGTCTTCCAACTTCCGAGCCGGTCGTATATATCCGCCTTATGGACAAGAGAGGATAGCTGAGGATCTGGGAACGACTTTGACGAGTGGGTCAGACTGAAGTTCAGTGCGCGAGGGCTTGAGAAACGCCGGTGCAGACCGAAACAGCAACAACAGCTTGCCGCGTGCGTGTCTCAGCTTATCCGCTGAACTCTCGACAGTGATGTTCAAGTACACGACCAGCAACAAGGCAGGATGTGCAACTCAAAAGTGTCTAAACAGATGACGTCTATAAGGCAACGTCATCTTCTTATACTCCCGGCCGGCTGGCCTCCCCCGTGTGCAGACCCCCGCTTAAAACCAACGCGGCACCTAATCCACTAACCAGGAGTGGGAACGGCATGTTGCGTCGGGGGTTTGGAGTGCTCCCTTAGGATTTCCGGAAGTCCCGACGCAAAAACGTCCTAACGTTCAAGGAGCGAGTGAGTGGGGTCGACAGCACGGGCTTGGAGATGCCCCACCATCGACAATATCCCATAACAAACCCCGCCGTGGGGTCGCTATGGCGCGGGGAAAGAAAAGGAACACGGAAGTTTGACGTGTTTGCTTTTTATGAGACCTCCCCCGCATAAAAAGTGGCGTATCCCCGCGCCACGTCCTTGCGTCGCGACAAAAAAAAGGCCTGATCGGGGGGCACCTCAACTCCAAAAAAAGGTCTAATTGCACGCATCTGTGGAAGCTCATTCAGAAAGCCGGACGAGTTCCATACCACACTGAAACCAAGCCCGAACATCTGGAACAGAGTATGAAATGAGCATTTTTACATCTCAAAAAGGAGAGACAATCACTGCCTCCAGGCCAGTCTTTCTATCATATGAAACTACCAACTAAACGGCCTATATAAACGCCATCCCAATCCACTACATATTCATTTTCCTCCTTTCTTCACCTTCCGCTTCCCCTCTTTTATATGGAAGAGCACCTAATAAGCCTCCACAAATTCATCAACAGAAGCAGAGACTCAGCCAGAGAATCGAAAGTCTATTCTCTCCACATCTTACCATACCACGTCCAGTCCACGCCTTATCTCATGTCATTAATGCCTTCTCCCTAAAATCCCGCTCACAAGCATCCGCCAGCGTCCTCAGCACCGATCCCATCCTGGGAGTCACTATCGCACGAAAAGTTAGTCTCTCTCTCCTAATCTGGACCCAAGTGAACATTCAACTCACCACCCCAAACCCACGTATCCTCCAAAAATACCGCACAAGCCCTCGCCACTCGCGCAGCTAACGACCCCTCCTCCATCTCTGCGCCACCCCTCCCGCCAAACAACTCCTCTTCTACCGATATCTCTTTCAAATACGCTCGCAGCATCTCGAGAACCCTTCTCTCATCCTCGCCTTCCGGCCCAGCCGCCGTCTGCACCGCATGGGCCCACTTAGTCAAGAACAGCGCCGTGTCCCACCACGCGACCGCGATCTCGATGCTCCAGCCGAACGCGGCCGTCTTGCGCACGAGTAGGCTGCCCACTTTGGCGGGCATGCGGAAGAACTCGCACGCGCGCTCCGCGCCACTCGTCTTCAGGGCGTCGCGCGTCGATGACGCTTGCAAGAACGCCTTCGCAGCGGCGGCGACCTCGTGCTTGCTGTCCGAGGCCAGGACGAAGCGGTGGAACGAGTCGGCCGAGCCGGCGAGCAGACGAGTGGACGCGATGCGCAGGAGCGAGGACGTGTTGAAGGCGAGGGAACTGTGCGCATCGGCCGAGTACGGGTGCCGATAGTCGTCGAAGGAGCGGGTGCTGCCGCCGTAGCTGAGTGCATGGCTGCAGCGGTCAAGGGAGGTGGAGGCGTCGGCGAGTAGTGTCACGTTGTTGCCGGGAGCCAAGCATTGCGAGAGCTGCGACAGATGCCAAACATGGATGTTGGTTGCGTGCGCGATGACGAGATTGACAAAGCCGGAGACGCGTCGCTGGTCCTTGGGCGGGAACGAATGTTGCTCCTGAGAGAGCGAGTCAAGGATCGCGTCTTTGATCGTCTTCGGCGGGTCCTGTCTCAAGTTCTTCTTTATTTCCAACCATTTCCCCGTTGTCCGAGCGTCCCAGAGATTGTCTCTCGAAGGAAGTTCCACTTGCAGGTCCTCGCCTACTGAAAACCAAGGATTCGTGCCGTAAGTTATGGAGAGCAGATTGCTCAAAATCAAGATTCCGCAAAGAAGCCTTTTGCCGGACTCTCGGATACTCCAGTCCTCCCACGTCCGCTCATTGGCATTAAGATCTGCTATCAAGGACATCCGCCGCAGACGATATTCAGTGACGAAGAGGCCGGTGCTCTCTATGCTCGAGACAACAAGTCCTGATCGGCCACTAAATACGGCGTACATTGCAAGCAACAAGCTTCCCTGCACAGCCCAAAGAGGGCCTGGCGAAGGAGGGCTCAACCTGCGACTAGAGGAGATGGCTGATTGCAGCAATGGGCTTGCCAGCTCATAAAGAATGGTAGCACGCCGTCTGTCCAGCCTGTAGAGTGCTCCAATACAGCAGATGGCTAAGATAAGTGGGCTGGGTGTAGACTCCAGACTCAATGATGGAAAATGGATGATGGGAAAATGACGGTGAAAGCAACTGATGTAGCTCTCAATGAATTTCTGTAGCTCTTGGGCGCTCAGCAGCTTACTTTCATTCCATTCTTCTTTCCTCACCCGCGCCTGAAGGTCACCGCAGATACTTCGATATGTAGTCTCGCTGACAGGAAGCTTCAGTGGCTCGAAACTGCTCTCTTGAGAAGCCTGCGAGTTCCCTCCGATGAAGGGCTGCCAATTGGTGGATCCAGGACCTTGCGTCGAGCCAGCAAATCCAAAGTTTGGCGAGAACAGGCTGTCATTTTGTTGTTGCGTGGAAAATTCCTGGCCGGCCATCAAGAAGGGATCGATAGGGATTGAGAAGTCCAAGCTGTCAGGAGTGATCAAGGAGTCCATGGAGCTCGGTGCTACATCGGATGGTGGCTCCGGAGGTGACCAGAAGTCGCGGAAAATGTCAATCGAAGCTGCGTCGAGGTCGTGCTGCCAATCCAATCGCGAAGTTGGCTGGATGTCGATGGTATGTCTCCGGCCACTGGCTAATCTCCGGCGTTTGGTTGGCGGACCCATGGTTTCCTGCGCCGCATCCATCGAATCATTCCGCGACTCGATGCTCGCTACCACCGGTTGTGGGGCTAGACTGCCCCTGTGGCTCATGGCATCTAGATTCAAAGATTGATGAGGCTCGCAAAGTTGGGGGTCAATGGGCATGAAGGTGGGCTGCATCTGCATGTCCTGGAGAGCAACGACATGCTCATTCCACGGCTGCAAAGTGACCTGTACTTGCTCCGGACAGCTTTGAGGGCTTGGGTAAAGGGCTTCCACGGTGTTGCCAAACCCAAAGGTAGGGGTAGCCACGTCGGCGGGAATCATGATAGAACCGCGACGGCCATCCCCCACTGCCAGCTGATGCGGAGAAAGCTCTGCCGAGGTGGCCATGGGCGGAGGGTTCTCTGCCAACGTGATTGCCGGGGGAGACTCCTTCCCTGGTTCGAAGGCTTGGGTCTGGTCCGGGTGGGACGAGGCATTGCTGGGAATCGATACGTTGATAGTATCGCTCGACTCGGAAGATCTGGGGGAGTCGGGAGAGTCGGGCACGACGGTGGCGATTGATTGTCTCCTCTTCTCGGAGTGCAATGTCTTCTCGTGGCGGGTAACTAGGTCCTTTCGGGCGTATCTTTTGTGGCAGTACTGGCAGGAGAAAGGCCTTTCACGAGTGTGGATACGCTCATGGCGCGAGCAGTGTTCACTCCTCTTGAAGACCCTGGCGCAGGTGCTACACTTGTAGACCCTTCTCTGCTTGCCGGACATGTTCGGCCGAGTGGTACCGTACTCTTCCCGACAGGCGGAGTGACAGCCAGCGACAAGCACGAGACAACGGACTCCTGCGGAGGCGTGTCAGTAGATTAGCGGCAAGGCAGCACGGCCAATTGCCCAAGCTGAGGACTGCAAAGACAGGTGGACGGCTGGCAGAGAGCACATGGAGGTCGCGCGGTCGTCGGGACCGGGCGTCATGGCTCTCCGGGCAATCTTCGCCGGCGCAAGTGACAGCCGAGGGAAGGAAGCATACCGTGTCTCAGATAGCGGGCTGAATGAGTCGGACCTGGTCGTGGGCGCGCGGGGCTGGAGCTTGCGGACACGGTGAGGTTGGAGAAGAGGGACGGAAGGTGCAGGAGAGCTACGACATGGCGCTGCTAGTTTGTCGCTGCGCTGCGCCGTTAGTCCCAACCGGCGCCAGGCTGCTGCTGCCAAGTTGGATGCGCGGGACCCCGGAAGCATTCGCAAAAAGGCGGGGAAGAGCTTCATGCTTCTCCGCGAAAGAGAACGGGATCGGCCGCGCGCTGAGGCGCCACGCACGCTGCAGAGCGCTGCAGGGCCCACCCAAGCCCTCTTTCGGCAGAAGACCTGGCGGAATTGCCGTTGTCGCCCTGTTCCTGGTGCAGAATCGCCGGCACATGACTGCTGCGCTGATGAAATGCTGCCGCCCTCACTGGCCCGCTGGTGCGCTTGCCGATGACTCGCGCAGACGCCGACGCCGGCACCGTCGCGGCCCAGCCTGTTTTAGCCGCGAGAGCAGCCCGCGTTACTCAGCTCTTATGAATCCACGGGCCACAGCCACACACGCGATCCTCGAGGGAAAATGCTGGTTGGCTCACGTATTCGCACTGCGAGAGCAGGCAAGCAAGCCCGAAGACGCGGGGACGCAGCGCGCAGGTCATGAATTAATTGTCTACCGTCGTGGCCATGCTCGTCATATCGTTACACACTCGACCAGCAGCTATTGCTTCCTTATGCTAGCCCGCATCCCCGCCCTAGTTGTCTAGCTGTTTTGAAAAAATGCTGCCTGAGGCGATTATAGAGGGAAATTACGGCTTGGGCACCTTGAGCGTCTTGCTGACCATGAGGCACCCGTGGATCAAGAACATGCCAATGACCGGGTGGAACTCGAAGGGAGTGCCAGCGAACGCCGTGCCGAGAGGGATGTTGTCCAATACCCAGCCATTGTACACCCAGTATGCCATGATGCTGTCTAGCCCGAGCGATGTGGGGATGGGCGTGCCTTCAAAGTACTTGGCCTTGCCCGTGGCATCCTTGGGAAGTAGCTGCGCCGTGACGTTGAACCGAGCGAGGCGCGTGAGGCCGCAGAGAACATAGAATGTCAGGAGAAAGTGGTCCAAGGGCGTACGCATGCCGATCGCCATGGCGCAGCAGGCGGGCGCGACACCGAAGGAGATCTGAGCTGCGCGTCAGTAACAGCAGCTGCCAGGGAGCCCCCTCGACACGTACCAGGTCCGCCAGCGAGTCCAGCTCCTGACCCATCATCGAGGCCTTCTTCCTCCACCTAGCGACCTTGCCATCCATGAAGTCGAAGAACAGGCCGAAAGGCATGAAAGCTAGCGCAGCCCACAGATTGCCGAAGTCGCTCGGGTCGCCGAGGCAGTAACGCATCGAGGAGAAGACGGACATGACGCCGCAGAACCCTACCAAATTTCGTCAGAGCGCTATACGTGTGCGATAGAGGCCTGCTAGACTAACCGTTCAACTCGGTAATCACATCCGCAAGGTGCATGGCCCTGCGCTCGTTAGCTTACGGCTGCGTTTGCCATTGTGCGACAAAGGCGTACTTGATCAGCGAGAAATGGCCAGCGTCGGCAGAGAGGAGTCTCTTCTGCTTCTCGAGACCTTGAAACCAGTGAGCGACCGCGTCTAGAAGCTCGCATCGCAGCCAGACGCACCTGGGTTCTCGGAGACGGGGGTCGAGCTGACATCCTTGTCGGCACTGTTGCCGGCACCGTTCCTCCGCGACATGACGACTCTTAGTGATGTGGAGAACCTGGAGTGAGGTTGCTGGTGGGTATGAGCAGAGAGTGCTCGTGAGGAATGAGGAGTTATGAGGGCGGAGGCTGTTGTTGGGAGAGGCTGTGCAGTCGACACTTTGTTTTCCAGGCAAGATTTCAGGTTCAAAGGCGGCGGGCCAGACCGAACGTCATCTTCCGCGCTAAACAGCATCACCGTGGATCAGCTCCCGAAACAGGTCACACATACGTTTCTTGGTCACGCAGGGCTGAACAACCCGACATGCAGCTTTCGAGTAAAACTTTTGCATTGTTACTGGAGCTTCTCGCTCCATTGGACCCAAAACCCCCCAGACATTTTCATCGTCTGTAAAAATTCGTACACAGAAAAGAGCCACTCCCAACCCGCGAACGCCGTCCCATGAGCCGTAAAGCACAAGCAAAGGCCGTCACCGACTAGTAACCGCCGCGGCCCCTGCCTCTGCCACCTCCCCTAGGAGCACCGCCGCGTCCACCGCCAAAGCCTCCCCTCGAGCCTCCGCGACCTCCGAAGCTGGACCCACCACGGCCACCGCCGCGGCCTGCACCGCCACGAGGAGTAAAGCCACCACGACCACCCCGGCCACCACGGGCTGGTCCACCACGTCCTGCTCCACCAGCGCGCTTGGGCTTGGGCATTCCTGTTTTTCAGTTAGATGATGCTACGATGAGTGAGAAAAATCGAAGACCATACCTGGCGGAGGCTTCGGTTTCGGCAGGAACCTGTTCCGAACTTCGTCAGCGTGAGATTCCACAGAGGAACTTTGAAGCAATGGCTACCTTTCCAGAGGTAGGAGCTTGTCTCCGCCAATGTAGAACTTATCGCCTTGCTTGAAGGATGTGGCCTGAATGCCCTCCTGCGGCTTGATGGTGAAATAAACCTGGTTCAGAGGACCGAGGATTTCATCAACCTTGCCGATCGGGCTCTGTGACCCAGTCAATTTACCATTCCATCATCTTTATCGCGAGTGCCAGCTTGCCTTATTCTCGAGATAGATCGGAGCATTGAAGTACGGAATCTTAGTGTTGATCGACTCGCACACGATCTCGCCTTCGCAAGCGTGCATGAAGCTGCCCATCTCTGTTTTCCGTCAGCGGACATGCAGCAATTGAGTCGCAGTAGACATACCAAAGACCTGGTCAGGCGGGCCCATTGGCTGCGAGAAGCCTCCGCGAGCTGTAAACCCCATAGTCAGCGCCGTTCAACTTTTTTCCCCGGATCTCTGGCCCACGCACCTCCGCCACGACCGCCGCGAAAGCCGCCGCCGCCGCGGGACTGAAAACCGCCTCCACCGCGACCGCCGCGAGAACCTCCACGGAATGACATTTTGTGCTGCTGATGTGCTTCGGAATGGGTCGTGGGTTGTCGCAGGGTGAGAGCTCCAGCGCGGCCGCCGTGTTCGCGTTCGCGGAATTTTTGCAGGCGGCGACCGGAAGATCGTCGGCTCGGCGGGATGAGTCACGCTAGTCACCTAAGCGGATAAGTTCAGCTGGTCGAATTTCACGGACGTGGACTCTGCCCCTCGCCCCATTGATCGCAAACCCCCACCCAAATCCACCATGGACGCTGTCAAGGACGCTGTCGAAGGCGTCAAGGACCTGGCCGTTGGCGAGAAGCAGCAGCCGAAGAAGGAAAAACAGCCCAAGAAGGACAAGAAGAAGGGCGGTGAAGACAGTGATGCCCGCCCGCTGGAACTTGCTCCCCCACCTGAGTATTTGGACCACAGGATTAAGATCTTCGAGGAACTCAAGGCCAAGTACGACGCTGAAATCGCTTCCAAACCCCGCGAGCCTATCAACATCACCCTTCCGGATGGCAAGGTCCATGTTGGCGAATCATGGGTAACCTCTCCCGCCGATATTGCACGTGCCATCAGCAAGTCCTTGTTCGAGCGTACTGTGATTTCTCGCGTTGATGGCGAGCTCTGGGATCTGGAACGCCCTCTTGAGAAGAGCTGCAGCCTTGAGTTCCTTGACTTCGAGCATCCAGAGGGCAAGAAGGTTTTCTGGCACTCTAGCGCTCACATTCTTGGAGAGGCAGCCGAGAGGAGATTTGGCTGTGATCTCTGCATTGGTCCGCCTGTTGAGGATGGTTTCTACTATGAGATGGCCCTCCCTGGTGGTGAGGTCGTCCAGCAGCTCGACTACAAGCCTCTGGAGAAAATTGCCGACAAGGCCATCAAAGAAAAGCAGAAGTTCGAGCGTCTCACCCTCACCAAGGAAGAGCTTCTTGAGATGTTCAAGACCAACAAGTACAAGCAGCACATTATTAAGGACAAGATTCCGGATGGCACCAGCACCACTGTCTACCGCTGCGGCCCCCTGATCGATCTCTGCCGTGGCCCTCACGTGCCCCATACTGGCAGAGTCAAGTTTTTCAAGGTCATGAAGGTACGACAAGATATAACGAAGACAATCAAAACTTTGCTGAATATATTCTTAGAACTCTGCATCTTATTTCCTTGGAGATGCCAAGAACGACTCGCTCCAGCGTATTTATGGTGTTTCTTTCCCCGAGAAGAAGATGATGGAGGAGCACCTGAAGTACCTCGAGGAGGCCGCCAAGCGTGATCACCGCAAGATTGGCAAGGAGCAGGAACTGTTTTTCTTCCACGAGTGGTCGCCAGGCTCAGCGTTCTTCCTGCCCCACGGAATGATCATTTACAACACGCTTCAGTCGTTCCTCCGCGAGGAGTACTGGAGGCGCGGCTACCAGGAGGTCCAGTCACCCAACATGTACAACGCTGACCTCTGGAAGCGGTCTGGTCACTGGCAGCACTACAAGGACGACATGTTCACCTTCGAGGTCGAGAAGGACCAATGGGCGCTGAAGCCTATGAACTGCCCTGGTCACTGTTTGCTTTTCGGCCACAGGGAACGCAGCTACAGGGAGTTGCCCATGAGGATTGCTGACTTCGGTGTGCTGCACCGTAACGAGGCTTCTGGTGCGCTCACTGGTCTTACTCGTGTGCGTCGTTTCCAGCAGGATGATACTCACATCTTCTGCACGGAGGACCAGATCGAGCAGGAGATCACTGGCCTCTTTGACTTCCTTCAGACTGTCTACGGCAAGTTTGGTTTCACTTTCAAGATGAAGCTGTCCACCCGGCCCGAGGGCTTCCTTGGTGACATTGAGACTTGGAACGTCGCCGAGGACAAGCTGAAGGCCGCTTTGGACAAGTTTACTGCTCAAGGCGGCGAGAAGTGGGAACTGAACCCCGGTGATGGTGCTTTCTACGGCCCTAAGATCGACATCACCATCTCGGATGCGCTGAAGCGTGACCACCAGTGCGCTACCATCCAGCTTGACTTCCAGCTCCCTCAGCAATTCAACCTGGAGTACATGAGCGCGGAGAAGGCGGAGAAGCCAAAGGATGCCGCCGCTGCTAAGCCCGAAGCACCCAAGACCGAGGCTCCCAAGGAGGGGGAGAAGAAGGAGGTCATGGAGGCCGCCAGGAAGCCGCTTACTCCCGGGTGCGCGCGCCCGGTTATGATTCACCGTGCCATTTACGGAAGCTTCGAGCGTTTCATTGCCATTCTGACCGAGCACTTTGCCGGAAAGTGGCCGTTCTGGCTCAGCCCCCGCCAGATCCTGATCGTTCCTGTCATGCCTGCTGTCAACGATTACGTGCATGAGCTGCAGGGTATCTTCCGCGCCAAGGGTATGCATGTCGATGTCGACGTCAGCGGCAACACGATGCAGAAGAAGATCCGCACTGGCCAGCTGCAGCAGTACAACTTCATCTTCGTTGTCGGGGCTGAAGAGAAGGAGCAGCGCAAGGTCAACATTCGCAACCGTGATGACCAGGCCACCCAGCAGAGAGGAGAACTTGTCGATCTCGACGCTGCCATTGAAAAGTTGGTTGCGCTCAAGGACAGCAGGGCTCTGGTCAGCTCTCTCTAAATGTTCGCGGCACAAAAGCATGTTTTCTGATAAGTGGGGTGGAGTTCCGCGGTTCTTAGATAACTGGGAGAGAGTGGCACAGAGAACTGCATGAAATAAATGATTCCAAGCAGATCAGTTTGCGATGCACCGTGACAGTATCTTGAAATGGGTCTGATCATGCATGCATATCCACAGATCTTTCATTCAAGTGGAAATAAGCCACTGTCGCTGTTCCACTTGATCAAACGGCTGTCTAGAAGCGCGCATCTTGCAACTGGTGACGTTAGACGCTAGCGCCAGCGCATTCGACAAGCAAAGTCCAAAATCCACGCTGTGTCGGTTCCTAACAGAGAGCGCATGTGTGACGTTGCGCTGGTGGATACAGGGCGATGGGCAATCATGATCGGAGCCTCAATAAGAAGTGGCCGGCTTCCGATTTGCTGCCGCCCGCATTTTCGGCAAAAGCAAGCGAAGGGCGCGGTCACGACTAAAATAGCCTGCCCCAGTCCCCGTGCTGCATTCCCGCTGCAGGTCGGCTTCGCGCGTCCGCCTCATCATCCCGGCACGCATTTGCCATCCGCCCTCACCTCCAGGCTTACAACAAACCCGCCGCATCGCTCGCTCGGACGCCCGGCGACTGAAACTGGCGCCAGGCTTCCGCAACCGCTCTCTTTAGGAGGCTACCTCTTTTCAGGCCCTGCGACCAACTGCGCACCACGTCTTGAGCGGCAGTAAGCTCGGTCTCCACCTCACCCCCGGTCCTCGCAAGCTCCGCGCATGCGCAGCATGGACTCTCTTTCTTAATCTGTGATTTTATCTCGTGCTCTCCAGCGCCGCTTCTCGCCGGGACACAGCCGGTGTAGCTGCGGCGGTTCTCTCTCTCGTCTCACCACTTTCGCCACGGCTCACTAGAAGGACGCTTTTCAGGTTACAGGCCCGCGTACGTCGTCACCATGGATATTATCGTTCGTGGCATTCCGGTGCAGACCACCGAATCTGCACTCAAGACGTTTTTCAAGCCCGTGCTAGAAGAATTCGCAATCCTCGTCTTCAATTGTAAAAAGACCAAGAACAAGCCCATTGCCATCCTCACTATCGCCGACTCTGCCAAAGCAGAACTCTTTCTGAAAAAATACAATCAGCCTCAGTCACTAGTTGACTTTGAACCTCTGTTGTTCATCAACAAGCCTTTGAAATGCACCGCTGGCGCATACAAACCCGACGAGATCATTTTGAAGACGTTACGCTATGAAGAGGAGGAGCTACTCCGCAAGGCTAGCCGGAAAGCCAGAAGACAACCGGACCCGGAGAATCCCCCCGACCAGCCGCTCATCGTACTCAAGCGGCCCAGGCTGCAAAGAGCATTTGATTTTTCGAGCCTCTGGTGCGGTGTTTGGGACTACAATGGGTCTCAAGCCGCCTTTGCCCCTCATTTCCAGGACACGAGGCGGGGTACCGTCATGTTTGGTAAGAGGACCCTCGCCATGGTTCTGCGTGCTGACGGCTGGGTGCCTTCTACCTGCCGCGTTGATGTTCCGTACTGGAGTATCGATACTGTCGTTACCTGCTCGCAGCTCAACAAAATTACATTCACTTTGAAGTTTGCGCCGCGCGTCTACAAGCTGGAGGATGGCCTGGAGGGCTTGATGAGTGGACTTGGCATTAGCGCGCCCAACAGCCGTCGATACCAGAAATTTAACCGCACTCGGGTTGCTGCTATTGACGAGTCTCACGAGCTTGTGGTCGGCAGTTGTTTCGTCTATCAGATCACTCTTTCAAATCCGGCCGATGTCTCCAAGCTCGATTACCTTCTCCGCAAGAATCCTGGGATGCCTCCAGCACTCAGCCTCCCGACCTCGTATACACAGGCCCACGTCACGTTCAAACAGGACTTCGAGCGTCTAAAGGAGTTGATATATGCGGAGGGACAGTTTGGGAATCTGAAATTCCCGGTCAAGTTCCAGGTGGAGCGTCTCGCAAGGAATGCATATCTGCCTCCTGCGAAGGTAGTCGCACTGCTGCCAACCATCAAGCGGCTAACAGGTCAGCTGGGCTACCTCCGAACTGCTATGGCCATTCGCATGCTTGCCAGGGACATTCAGTATCCAGGGCCTCACCTTGACCCGGAGAACTTCAATGTCGACTTCCTTGCCAGGGCACTGGCCAGGAACGCCAAGGAATTCAAGATCGAAGGTTCCATTTACGACGTAAATAAGCGGCACAAGCACATCGCGCTTATTCACAGAGTCATCATCACACCTGCCGGAACTTATCTGGAAGGACCCGAACCTGAAGTGAGCAACCGCGTCTTGCGGAAATATCCAGAGCATACGGATAATTTCCTCCGTGTGCAGTTTGTCGATGAGGAGGGAGACGCTATTCGTTACGAGCCAAAGACCAGCCTAGGCGAAATATTCCACAACAGGTTCAAGTCGGTCTTAGACGGCGAGATCAATATTGGAGGGCATAGTTTCGCTTTCCTCGGTTTCTCTCATTCGTCCCTTCGGTCACAAACCTGCTGGTTCATGGCGCCTTTTGTTCAAAAGCTTAGCCTCATCGCTGCTCAAGAAGTCATCAAGGGATTGGGAGATTTCTCGAAGATCAGATCACCCGCGAAATGCGCTGCGCGGATCGGACAGGCTTTCTCTGATACATCCGGCACGGTCACGGTGAATGAGGAAATCATCAAGATGATTGACGATGTACGCAATGACAGAGGGCACATATTCAGTGACGGCGTAGGGAAAATATCTTACAAATTGCTAAAAAGAGTTTGGAAGGAGTATCAGCAAGCTCGTGGGCAAAGACCTACGTGCCTGCAAATCCGGTTTGGAGGTAAGCAATACTGAGGATACTTGCCGTTCAGGTTGCTGACTACTTACAGGTGCCAAAGGAGTGGTTTCCCTCGATGATCGTCTTCCGGGTGAACAACTGGTTCTTCGTCCATCCATGGTCAAGTTTTATGGCGCCGGAACCTGGAACATCGAGATATGCGGCGCTAATTTTAGGCCGTTGCCAATGTATCTGAATCGACAATTCATCAAAATCCTTGAGGATCTCGGTGTACCTGCTCAGGTATTCCTCGATCTCCAGAGCGCCATGGTTGAACAGCTCCGACGGATTACTAAGTCCCCCGTCAATGCTGCTACTTTTCTAGAGCATGCTCGTGTTGGCCAAGCTACGAGGATGCCCCACCTGCTTCGAATGCTTGATGAGCTTGGTTTTTCTTTCAATGAGGACGAATTCTTATCTCACGTCGTCGAAATTGCCGCGCTGTCCCAGCTTCGTGATATCAAGCACCGGTCCCGCATTCAAGTTGATCGAGGCGTGACGCTGTATGGCATTATGGACGAAACTGGCTTTTTGGGCGAAGATGAGATCTACTGTGTGATTGAGCGGATAGGAGACAATGGAAGGCCAAAACGTACCGTGCTTTCTGGAGGGGAGGTCATCGTAACGCGTTCTCCCGCAATGCATCCTGGTGATGTTCAGAAGGCGCGTGCGGTGGACGTACCTCCCGATTCGCCTTTACAAGCTCTTTCGAATGTGGTGGTCTTCAGCTCCAAGGGTCAGCGGGATCTCCCATCCCAGCTCAGCGGTGGTGATCTGGATGGCGATCTGTACAACGTCATCTTCGACCGCCGCTTGATGCCCAGGGTCACCTACCAGCCCGCGGACTACAAGAAGGTTCCGCCATTGGATATTGGCAGGCCGGTTACAAGACAGGATATCACGGACTTCTTCGTCAAGTTCATGGAAACGGATCAGCTCGGACGTATCTCTAACATCCATATGCAACTGGCTGATCGGCGGCCGAACGGCACACTCGACCCCGATTGTCTGAAGTTGGCAGAGATGGCCTCGATTGCTGTGGATTTCTCCAAGACTGGAATACCGGTATGGTCTCATCTGCGATGTCTGGACATTATTTATTGACTGGTTTTCTAGGTCGACATGTCCCAATGCCCTCGTGTTGATATGATTCGCCCAGACTTCATGGCCAACGGTCCACGCGTCATCGTCGAGAAGAAGGGCGCTGTCTTCCAAGACGAAGACGAGGATGACCTTCTCGATGATGATGACGCTGTCGGTGCGCTTGATCCTGATTTCAAGACCTTCCGCTACTATGAAAGCGAGCGCGTTCTCGGCCAGCTCTACCGCGCTATCGACGAGAAGAAAATTTTCCAGGAGATGCAGCGTTACGCTACCGAGACGAAGAGCCATCTAGGCGGACTCAACCTCATGGACCAAGTATGGGCATACGTCCTCCGCGAGGCGGCATTGATCCAGTGGGACGGCTACAAGCCGCTTGCCCGCAGCATCAAGGAAACGTATGTCGACCAGGCCCACTCCGCTCGAACATTGTCACTGACAAGAATACACACACAGCTACGAGTCCAACCTCCTGGACATCATGTCCGATTACTCGACGCACTCGCAGTACCCGCTCTCGGAGCTCGAGGTCTTCGGCGGCAACATCATCGGCAAGAGCACCGGTGCCCAGAACCGCCGCACCCGCGAGCGCACCATGGAGATGAACGAGCGCTTCGAGCGTGACGTCGCCTTCACCGTCGAGCGCATCACCCATGGCGACGACGGCGACCGTGACGAGGCCCTTGCGCGCGCCATCGCTTGCCTGGCCGTCGGCATGACGGAGCCGCGGAAGGTGAGCAAGAGAGTGGGTGAGTTGCGGAGCTGGAAGTACGTCGCCGCGGCGGTGTGCTTGAGGGAAATTGAGCTGTTTAAGATTCGGTTCGATCCGTTGAATAGGATCTGACCAAAGGCGGAAAGAGGGATGATGAGGAAAGTATATGGAAAGGTATAGGATGGCTTGAATCCCAAGTTTTGCTTTTCCCGCATGCTTTATAAGCCTCATGGCGATGGCGCTTTCAGTGTGGTTTGCACATCCTTCTGCACAGCATAAATTGGGCGTTTTTTCTTTCTTTTTATTGACGATTTCGTTCTTTAAAAAGGCTAAGCACTCACTTGGGGGCGGTCTCCTTCCAAATTACATTCTGCGGGATTTCAGGTATTAAATTGCTCAGGTATTAAATCGTAGCATGCCTTTTTTTTTCTTTTTTTGCGCTGTTCTTCTCAGGTAGCATTTCCGCAGCCTCGAAAATAAATCAAACCTTTCATCCGCGACCCCGGATCCATCGCAGCACCTCTCACACACTCTCAATAACATAATCCTGCAACTGCATCAACGCATGGTGCGCCCCAATCGTCGTCTCCTTCTCCCGTAATACCACCGCCACCTCCCCCTTCCACGTGGACCCCTCCAGCAACTCCCCTAGCCTCTCTTCCCCCAACAACTCAGCGAGATCGTACACGGGGATCTCTCTCCCGACGACCTCCTCCTGCCTACCTTCATCTCCCTCCCCCAACCTCTGCTGGTACCTGATGCTCGGGTACTCTAAGCTGCTGTAAAGTACGCCCGGATGCAGCCGCGGGCCTCCTGTGTCCCATGACCCCCACGCTCGCGGTAACACCGCCTCCTTCAGCGCCCGCCGCGACGCGTCACGGATCCTGACCATGACGTCAACCGCCGCGTCACCGGCATCGAGCGCGGCTCGGACGCGCGCTTGCGCCTCGCGGGTCTCGCGTCGGGTGGTGCGGGTCAGGAAGAGCAGCGCGCCGGCGTCCAGGATAGCGGAGAGGCGGGATGAGAGCGTGATTTCAGATTCAGAGGAGGGGGATGGGGCTTCTGGTTGTGCAGGGAGCCGCATCAACATTCCTCCGCCGCCCGAACGTGCGAAGCACCACTGCAGCCGGCGGAAGGCGGTGGCGCGGAGCAGGGCGAGGATGTGTGTCGGCATGTCGGGGCGCCAGTAAAGATCTTTGGAGCTGGTGGAGTGGGCCGGCAGTCTGCCTTCGAGGCGCAGGTTGAGGGCGCTGCGCCAGCGGTCGTTGCGGGTGCGGGTGAGGTGGCGGATGTGCGGGAGGCGCAGGAGGGTGTAGGCGGCTGGGGGGAGAGAGGAGAGGACGGGTTTATTTTTAGAGGAGGCGCTGGGTTGGGCGGCGAGGGCGAGGTGTGTTGGAACGAGGTGAGGGATGGAGGTCGTCGGGTGTGCGTGTGCGTGGAGGGAGACGAGGTGGAAGTTTGGCTGGTGGGTGGCTGTGGAGCGGTCGGCGCGGATAGGCGTGGCGAGTGCGTGGGCTGGGTAGTTTTGGCTTTCGTCAGTGGGGTTGTTGTGGATGGGTGAGAGGCCTACCGTAGGGGTTGGTGTAGAGCTTGCGCTGGAAGGGCGTCAGGTCTTCCTTTTTCGTGGGCGCGGGCTTCTTGGGCTCGGTCCAGCGCTCTCGCGCGGAAAGGGCAATTGGGTCCATAAGTGGCGGGAGGGGTAGCGGCCGACGTTTGCTGCTGCTATCGCTGGTGCGGTTGCGGAAGGTGGTAGAACCATCGTCGGTATACTGGTTCTGCTCGTTGGTGGAGGTGTGTGGTAAGCTCGAAGTAGCTCTGAGGGTCTCGGAGTTGCGCGCAGAGGTCTGCGTCGAAGCAGAGCGCCTCAATGGGCGCTCTAAATAGTGTTTCAGGACATTTTGATTGAGTGGAGCGGACAAGAGGCGCTGGAGCATATGATGCGCCTGCATAAGCGGAGGGGTGCAGGAAGTTTGGCAGTTGGTGATGCGGGAACACAACAAAAACGAAATGCCCGCGCCAAGGCCGCTTGCATCATCGCTGCATTCGATGGCTTCTCATACGGGAAGAACTGGTATTAGTACGACAACCTCACGTGAAAATGCATGCTCTGCAAGTTATCAAGCTAGTCTCACTGATTGTGGCATACCCTATATAAAATATCCATCGTTTCGGCTCCTTCGCCGTATAGCTGACGGTACAATTCATACGCTCGGCCCCAGCCCTGCGGCTCAGGTTTACTCTTCCTTCTTCTCTTCGGTATCCCGTTTATCCAGAATCTTATCAATCAATCCCATTTCCTTTGCTTCCTCGGCAGACATGAAGTAATCCCGTTCCATAAGCTTCTCAATCTGATCCAATGTGTGGGGCTTCGTCAAATGTCTTTGATATATCTTGTTGAGCTGTGTCCGTATCCGGAGGATCTCTTTTGCATGAATTGCAATGTCTGATGCCTGTCCGAAGTAGCCGCCGCTAGGTTGGTGGATCATGATTGAGCTGTGTGGTAGACAGGAGCGGTGGCCCGCAGCCCCGCCGCAGAGAAGCAACGATCCCATGCTTGCCGCCTGACCGACACAAATAGTAGTGACCGGCGATCTGATGTAGGTCATAGTATCGTAAATAGCCAGCCCTATGTGTCGTGAGCATTGCATTTCACAGAACGGTCTTCAGTGCTGCATTGTATACCTGCTGTAACAGAGCCTCCAGGCGAATTGATGTAAAGGTTGATCGGCTTCTCGGGGTTGTCGGCTTCGAGGAAGAGAAGCTGGGCGACGATCGATGCGGAGACTGTTTCGTTCACTTCGCCATTGAGGCAGACGATGCGCTCCTTTCGGTGAAGTTAGCGCGTTGCTCTCAGTCGTGAGCGAAGCTGCTACTTACTTTCAGCAGACGCGAGAAGATATCATCTTCAAAGACGTCAGTCTAAGCTAGTACAGTTTTCCTCGACTACGAAACTCACAGGTGTGCCAGCCACCGCCCTACTCAGTCAGCTTCCATCCACGCTTTCGACGACCGAACACATACGACCGTCTCAGTCACGAAAGGCGTCGGAGTCCATCCTCGCGGCGCGCCTGGCTGTGATTCGCGCGACAATCCGGTGAAGGCACGTAGACTGAGTCTGGTTGACTGCTGAAATCCTGGCGACCTCAGCGCCCGCGTCAAAAGTAGCGACATAGTTGGTAAGGCGAAGGTGAGGGCGACGGCGGCGGAGCTCGGAGGTGCAATGCGAGCTCGGGCGGGCAGGGTGGAGCTGACGCGAATTCTTGGCGCCGATCCCTCGTCGCGTCGCCCACCCGCCCGCGCGTCTTCTACTCCACATCCACGCCTATCCTCGCTACCCGGCCCTGATTCTCAACCCCAAAATCTTGCGGCCGTCATGGTGCCTCTGCCTGGAAAGCGTCATCGGGCGCCGACCGATCTCGAAGATGAAGAGGATTATGATTTTGAGAACGAAGGGCCCAGCAATCGCCGCGACTCTGTAAGTTGTTAGGCGTGCACAAACTTGAACGTCACTGACAGTCGCCCAGAGGAAGCGACAGCGTGTATCTACTGGGAGCGAAGAAATCTACGAGGATGGCGACGAGGACACCGTGCTCTCCGATACCCACCAGAATGAAATCGAAGATTTGCTCGAAAATGGCTACGATTCCGCCTTCTTCAATGACCTTGCAGTCAATCCGGATACTGGCGAAGTGGATGTCGATGGGATCCTCGGCAACGAGACTGCCCGCATGGCTGCCCTCAAGAACATAATCGAAAAGAGATTCAAACGTTTGGTAGACAACTACCCAGCCGAAAACGCCATTATCGAGGAAGTCAAGTGCGTCAACTTCATGTGTCACGCCCATCTTACCGTCACGCTCGGGCCTTTGATCAACTTTATTATCGGCCACAACGGAAGCGGGAAGAGTGCTGTCATGACCGCTCTGACACTGTGTCTTGGCGGAAAGGCCACCTCAACTAATCGTGGTGGTAGCCTCAAGAGTTTCATCAAAGAAGGTGAGGATGCCGCCATGCTCGCTGTGCGGATCAAGAACCAGGGCTCTTCTGCCTTCAGGCCCGAACTTTACGGCAAGTCCATCATCGTGGAACGTCACTTCAACAGGAATGGTGCCAGCGGTTTCAAGATCAAGAATGCCAAGGAAAAGGTCGTCTCCACCAAGAAGATGGACCTTGAGGACATCATCGACGCATTCCAATTGCAGATGGACAACCCTATGAATGTTCTCTCCCAAGACATGGCCCGTCAATTTCTCAACCACTCGACCCCTAGCGACAAGTACAAGTTCTTTCTCGAGGGAACACAGATCGCTACTCTGGACAGAGATTACCGAATCCTGGAGGAGTATCTGAACGAAATTGAAGCCAAAAAGGCCTTGAAGCAGCAGGACACCGAGACTTTGAGGAAGCAGAAGGAAAAGGCGGAAGAAAAACTCCGTGCATACGGGAGACAGGCGCAGCTAGTGGCAAAAAAAAACCTTCTTGAGCGTCAGTATGCTTGGAAGCAGGTTGAAATTGAGGAAGCAAAGGTTGAAGATGCTGAGCGTGAAATTGCGCGTGCCGAAGCGGAGATCGAACAGAAAACTGCTGAGGTCGAAGCAGCGTCGAACAGCTTCGACCGGGCCGTGCGTGATCATAAGGCCGCGGAGGAGGAAATCCAAAACTTAAAGAGAGATAAACGGCCGACTGAGGACCGGCTTGACGAAGCCCAAGCTGTGTTCAACAAGGGGAAAGAGGACTTGCAGGGCGTGATGGCTCAACAGCGCCAGATCAAGTCTGCACTCAAAGGCGACGGCAATATGATCACTCGGATTGAGAATGACATTAGAGAAGAGAGGCGGCGTCAAGAGGGTGAAAATGGCGGAGAGCACGCGCAAAGACTTCAGGAATGGGACGAGGCCAAGGCCAAGGTTAGGGAAAAGCAGGCCGCGTATGATCAGCTTCGTAACGATATCCCAGCCCTGGAGAACCAGAGGGCTGCAGCACAGGATCACCTCAACGAGTACCAGGCCACTATCGAGGGAAAGCGCGATGATGTCCGCCAGCAAGAACAGCACATCCAAGACATCAGACGAAATCAGGGCAAGTGGATGGCCGGGTTTGATCAAAACCTCCCTGCTCTACTGCGTGCTATCGACAGCGAGACACGCTTCCGCACCAAGCCGGTCGGGCCTGTTGGTCGGTATGTCCGCCTTTTAAAGCCAGAGTGGTCTGCCATATTGGAGAAATCGGCCGGAACCCAGCTTAATGCATTTGTCGTTACCAGCAAGCATGATGAGGGTATACTCAGAGAGCTCATGCGGCGGACGAATTACCCGCGTGATGGACGCAACAACACGCCGGTCCTCATCGGTGACCCCAGGCCCCTCGATACCTCGAGGAATGAGTCAGAGCATCACTTGCTTACTTGGGACCGAGCGCTCAAGATCGAGCACCCCCTCGTTCGCAATCAACTAATCATCAACAATATGATTGATCAAACAGTCCTCATTGAGGATCCTGAAGAGGCGTTTCAATTCGCTTATGGCTCAGGCTCCGGCGAAAATCAACAACGGCCACAAAATGTCAAGCAGGTCTTCACAATGAGCAGGGACAAAAGAGACGGTACCAGGTACGGATGGGCTTCTTCTGGAGCGGGACAGCAGGGGCCCATCATGACTCAAAAAGGCCGCCACCCGCGTATGCAAAGCGAGACTGAATCTCAACTAAACGTTGCCAATGAGGAGCTTCGACAATACAAGCTTGATTTACAGCAAGCAGAAAACGAATGGCGGCAAAGACAAGAAGCCTTAACACGCGCCAAACAGGCATTGGAAAGATGCAAACGAGAGTTCCAGACTGCGCGATACGAACACCAAAGTGCCCAAGAGGAAGAGGAGCGGCTGAGGGATATCATCGAGCAAGAAGCGCCTCAAGCTGGCAGGCTTGAAGAACTTGAACGTCAGCTCCAAGAAGCCAAGGCGGCAAAACAGACGAATACGGAGATGTATGCAGATGCTCAAGCCGAACGTGATAGGATCGATGCGGAGCAGAAAGAGCGAAAACAGAAAATTGAGCAGATTGGAGCAGAGCTAGCTGTGATCGATACAAAAATCACCAAGGCCCAACTCCGCTTGAACAGGCTGGAAGAAAAGCGCCTAGCAGCCCTGCACGACAAGAACCAGGCTTTCGAGGCTATAGAGCTGGCACAAGAACAACTTGCTGACTTCCGACGTCAACTTGAACGGCTGCAGCAGGATATCGCGACGTTTTCTGAACAAGCTCAAGAGGTCGGCGATAGGCCAGAAATCCCGGCTAATGAGACTGTGGAGGGACTGGGCCGGAAATACGAGAAATTACAGCAAGAAATTAGCGTTGCTCAACAGCGGTAAGCTTCCCAGCCCGGCATCCATATGGATCAAGTCCTAACGCTTTAAAGGCTTGGAGGATCAGAAGACGAGTTGAAGCAAACACGCTGGCAGGCTTTTGCTGCTTACAAGAATGCCACTAAGGCCGTAACCGACATGGAAACGGCGATACATGTAAGTCATTCTACAAGGGGGGTTTGAATCCTGTTCTGACTGTAATCTTGCAGGTCCTGAAGCAAGCATTAGTGAGCCGCAGGGTCAGGCTGATTCTGTTCAAGAGGACCATTGCCGATCGCTCTAGGATCACCTTTACCTACCTCCTCACGAAGCGTAAGTTCCGTGGCGACTTAAGAATCGACCAGAAGGCAAAGGAGCTTGATCTCAATGTCGAGCCAGACATGACGAGGACTGATGCTAGCGGCCGGCAAACGAAGACTCTGTCTGGTGGCGAGAAATCTTTCTCGACAGTCTGCCTCCTGTTGGCGCTTTGGGATGCAATGGGAGCGCCAACACGATGCTTGGACGAATTCGATGTCTTTATGGACAGCGTCAACCGCGACATCTCGATGAAGATGATCATCGAAGCCTGTCGGAGCTCCGCATCTCGCCAGTTCCTGTTCATCACTCCACAGGCAATGGGCAACGTGTCATTGGGCCAGGATGTCAAGATCATCAAGATGAGCGATCCAGAGCGAGGTCAGACTACTCTGGCCTTCTGAGGGCCGGGTTGCGCAAGGTGATGCCAGACAACCGGTGAAGAGCTTTACGCTTGCGTCGTGGTGTAGATGCAACTCGACTTTGCCAAGTGGTTCATCAAGATGTGCCCTTCAAGGAACCGGGTATGGGCGCTTGCTGATTCCATGTCACTGGAGACGACTTGGGTGCGACTGACGTGATTGGACGGCGTTCCAGCGGCGATACTGGCGACTTTCCAGGAGTGCTATGGGTGGCAGGCTGTGCTATTTTGGAGGACAAAGCAAGGGCATCATCCCTCTGCTGTCGGTGACTCCGGGCGTTCAAGTCATGCGTAAGAGCGAGGGTTGTTGCGCACCTGTTTTTAGAGCAGCTTTCAGGAAGAATTTAATCCATTGCATAAAGAGGCGCGGTGCGTCTCACGGGGGCTGGCCTGGACGCAGAACGCAGCTTGATCTCCGCAATGCTGGCGGCAGGCCCATGCCGTTTGCAGATGACGGGCTGCAGCGCCGTTCGGTGGTAGTTATGCTTAATTGCAGGAGCACCAGACAGACCGGTCTGGCGTTTGGGGCGTGAGCGACGTGAGAGAGCGGTAAGGCTGGGCTGGGGAGCGCAGGGTCAGTGCGCGCGCCCCAGCCAACAGCTCCGCATCCTCCAGCAACGCCGACGACGCTCCCGCCCTCCCACAGCACACAGACCCTCCCACGCCCGCTCGCTGCCCTCACCGCGCAACTGACGCCGTGCGACGTGATCGCGCACCCTCTACCCGGCCACTGCGCTCGCATATGCGCCACACCCATGCGTGAGCCCTCCTCGCTCGCCAAGCACACGCCTTCGAGGAGCCCCGACGCTTGAAACGAAGCCCGCCATGGACTCCTCGTCCCCGCCCAGTCCAACCATGTCCCAAGGCACCATCACGCCTGTCACCCAGGACGAGTCTGTCGCGAGTCGCCCTGCTCTCTCCACTGCAAAACCTGCGAACGCAGCGGCGACCGCTGCCGCTGCCATCGACCACGATCCCGTCTCCAACGGTCAAGCAAGCGCCGAGCCCATGGCAACCGACGCGCAGCGTCCCAAAGAAGCCCTCACCAAGCTTCTGAACGGCAAGGAGAAGGAGTGGACCGCCATCGCCGAGAAGAAGGGCCCCATCCAGCTGCTGGACTTGCCCGTCGACATTCTCAAGGCCATCATTGACCATGTGAGAGCGCACCCCTGCGAGGCTGCAATGTTGAGCGCTGCTGACCGGCCATAGCTCCCGCACACCAACGACCTGACCTCACTCGCTTTGTGCCATTCAGCACTGCACGCCATCACCATACCCCACATCTACGCGCGCTTTGACATTGTCTGGCCCGACAACACTGTCAACGCCGAGCAGCGGTCCGGCGTCGACGCGTTGACCTATGGCCTTGCAACCCTAGTCATGGGTATGGAGCTGTTCGGCGAATCTCCCGCTCAGCGCATCTACGCGCAGCAGCGCAAGGCCGAGCAAATGCGGAACTCCCCGAGGCGGGATCCACCCGATGAGCCCTTCCCGATCCCGCGTCGGCGCCACGGCAATCCCTTCGCGGAATACACCAAGAAGTTCTCGCTCGGCAATGGTCCTCCAGAATGGGTTCAAGAATATCTCATCACAAAAGAAAGTGGCAAGATGCTAGGCACTCTCGTCGCAACTGCAGTCGCGCGCATGCGGAATCTCGAGACCTTTGTTTGGGATATGCCCACCGGTGTTCTAAGGGACGTTTGGCTTGCCCTGTCGTCTTTAGCTACCCGCGATGATGGTCACGACTGCAGGCTGGAGCGTCTCTGGATCCGGTGGCATGATAATTCCGCTGCCGATCTGACCGCGCCAATCGTTCCGCCTCCGATGCCCGTGAGCCACATTCCGCCGCCCCCTCCTCATGCACATCACGTTAGTGGGGTGGCAGCAGCTCCGACGCCAATGGTAGTGCCGGTCATGCACTCGACGGCGGGCTTGCCTGTCCTCGATCGCGTCGAACACCCGACGTTCTCCGTAATTCCCGCGCTCAAGAGCCTTAGTGTGCTAGACATCGATGAGCTACCCTACCTGGACGAGATGGCAATCCTGATCGGGCGTTCACAGAATAAACTAAGGGAATTGAGGGTGGGCATTGCGAAGCATGCGCATGATCAAGAGAGAGACTGGGTGACGGCTTGGGAAGGCGATGGCGTTCAGCAAGTGGATCACAGCACGCTGTGGACAGCCGCAAGCAAGATTGGCGAAAAGAGGCTGGGAGGCGTTCTGGGAATACTTGTGGGACGGGTGTACAACATGCGACGAAATTCCGAGACCGCAGCACAGGCCGAAGCCAGCAGCAGCAGTGCAGATCGTGCCCTTGCGAGCGGTGCTTTACCTGCCAAAAGCGAAATCAACCTTCCGGAACAACCTGCTGCGTTGGAACGCGAGCAGGAGACCGGTCCAGTTCCTGAGATTGGACAACCGAGCGTTTTCGGAACCCCGCTTCCTACGTCGCCTGCAACAATTTCCCACACCACTCAGCTTACTGATACGACCAGTTCATCATCAGCCTCAAGTGAGCCTCGGAGGCCGTTGCGAAGCCGGGCCAAGGTTGATGTGGAACGTCAAGAACGTGAGAAGAACATGGGTCCCACGCTGAGCACTAAATTGAAGCTGGAGACTCTCGAGCTAGAGCGGGTGCCCCTCTCTGTTTCAGTTCTACTGAAAGCTTTCGATTGGTCCAGACTCACGACTTTGACTCTGCTCAACTGCAGCCACAACGAACAGCTTTGGAAGGCATTACGCAGACAGTTCACTCCCCGGAGCCCGCCACAAACTCTCAGTTCTGGATCTCCATCAAAGGCCCACGTCCACCACATTCGGCCTGAGTATAGTTTGAACCTGAAGAAAATCCATACAAACACAGTATCTCCTTCTCTCATAGCATTCCTCAAGGAGACTTTGGCGCCAAACAGTCTCGAAGTCCTCTTCCTCCAGGAAGATCGCACGTATCATTCAACTGTCACCATCGACTCAATATTCCGGGGACCCCTCAAACGGCATCGTGCCAGCCTCAAGAAGCTCATGATTGATAGTAGCGAGAAAGGGGCCCTGGACCACGTGCCGACCAATACGAGATGGAAGCGATGGATGCTGAATCGAGAGATCATCACTTTCATGACTAGTGGTCGTATGCCAAGTCTCCGTGAGCTTGCTTTTACCATCGACTATCATGACTGGGTAAGTGACTGTAAAAATCTCAGTATGTTGAGTTTGTTTGACTGACCCTGTCGCAGCACTTCTTCCTCCAACGTCTGCCCAATATTCCTACCGTGCGGTCTCTCTATATTCCGCATATTGCAGAACATGCACACGGCAATAACATTGACCCCCGCGAGCTTGCGCTGCAGATTGTCGATATCATCACCTTGCGTCCCGAGATTGAAATCTGCTATATGGGAATCGTCAACAAGTGCTTCGAAGTTCTTGAGAACAAAGTGTCAACCAGTTCAATGGGCGGGGCTCAGCCATACGACCCCACGGCCGCCAATCCCTCCGCTGCAGCCACTATTCCTGGTGTCGTTGATCCAATGGGCTTCACTGACGATGAGGAAGAGGAAGAGGAAGACGAGGTCCACGATGAGGACGACCCTGGTGCAGACGCAGATGAAGATACCGAGGACGAAGATGAAGACGACGACAGTGACGCCTTCGATGACGATGACGACGATGACTCGTTCATACATAGCGAGGATGGAAATGGAGGGCCGCGGTTAAGGCTTCGTGAGATCTTGTTCTACGACGACAAGGTTGCGATCTTTAAAGCGCGGCACGGCCGACTCTAAAATCCAGCAAATACCCTGTCTCTTTTCTTTTTGGTTTTTTTCTTGCAGCTTTTAGCACATACCACGGGTTTTGCGGGATCGTTTTTGTTTGCATCTGGGGGTTTCTTATACTTGGGGTACTCGAAAAAGAACGGAATGGTACGGGTTTGTTTGATATATGGGGTTCTGGGGTAGGTGGGCTCAAATGCTCCGCTTTGATATTTGTTTTCCTTTCGTCCCCACTTACTTTTCTTTTCCATGGTCCTGGCGACGGCAGCTCTCCCTTCCTGGCCGTTCATTCTTGATCGCGTCCCTTTAGAAGTCCCTACATGGACGAATCTTGAGGTGTGGAACCTCTCCGGTGTACTGTTTGCAGCGAAGCGTTTGCACGCGCGGACGCCCTCCTATACTTATGCGTAAACATTTTTTTTGGTAAGATGGACTACAGCAAGTGTTAATAATTCCCTGCTACTACTCCGTGCTTCGGTTTTGAAATCTTGCCTTTTTTTTCCCCTCCCTTTTTTGCTTTTGCTAAACTCTTTGGTGGCATTGTGTTTCAGGTATTCTGGGTCGGACGGATGGCGGGGGGACACGGTTTGGATGAGCTGAGGAAACATAAACCTTCATCAGAAAATGCTTTGGAACTGGGGAGCATCAATAGGTCTGTTCACTTGCCCTCTCTGGTTGTTGATTGTTGCTGGAAGCGATAGCGAAGAACTTGATGTGCTCTTTTACCTGTTACGAGCTGGATGTAGTGCGCCTGGCTCCTGACGTCTTTTGGCTAAGTTATGGGTGCCGGGCCTGCTTGGTGCAGCGGACTGGAATGCAGCATAGCTTTCTCGCTAGATTGTTCTGTAAAGAAGCGTCCTTTTATATGCTCGCGTTGGCGACTGGAGAGATCGCTGTACGATCAACGGTGTACCGGTTCGTCACTGTTCTACAGATGCCGTGCGAGTGTGGCAAAAGAGTGAGGCCTGCGGCTGGGGGGATATTTCGGGTTCCCGATTAAGAGTGCTGCTACAGATGGATGCGGCGAGGTACATCCCGTGACGACGCGCGCGTATGCAGGTAGTTTCTCGGACGGTCGCGTCGGCCAGAGCTTCCCGCCAGCGATCAACAACAATGACGCCGCCATAACTACCACCTCCACTGGAAAACAAACAACCGCACGCGATCAATGCCGTCCGCCCAGACGACACCACCTCCACCATGGCCGCCGCCCTGCAGAACCAGCGCAACTTGATCTTCGCCTCCGTCTTCCCCTTCGCCGCCCAATCGCACAGCTCCTCCGCCTCGACCGCCGCCGACTCTGCCTTCGTCGCCCCGAGCAGCCTCCACCACCTCCACCACCATGCCACTCGCAGCCACGACCACCGCGCCAACAATCCCAGGCTCGTCCAGCGCAACGTTGCCTGGAACACCGCCACCCGCTTCCTCAAGCTGCCCGAATGGCACCCACCGACCGCCCAGCAGCACCCGGCTGCCGCCCACAACCACCAGCACGGCACCTCCACTTCTTCTTCCGCCGCCCCCTCCGCCGCCGCCCGCACCCGCAGCAAGCACCACCGCCTCAACGCCGACGTCGAAGAAGCCCTCCGCTACCTCCTCGTCGGCGACACTGCCAACAACGGCCGCCCAGAAGACGACGACGCCCTCATCACCGCCGCCGCCGGCACGCTGTACCCCGACCTGCTCGAGTGGTACACACACGAGGCGCGCGAGCACTTCATCGCGTGCGTGCGCCCCGTCGTCGCGCGCCCCTGGCGCTCGCCCGTCGCCGCCGCGCAGGCGGAGGCGTGGGCAACGCTCGAGGGCACCGTCGAGACGCTGCGGCAGGCGCAGGCGTGGTACCTCGCGCATGTCGACGAGTGCCTCGTGCCCGTCGTGCGCGACTACCTGGGCGACGAGGCCGTGCAGAGGGTCGTCGGCAAGTTTGCGAGGGAGCTGCATGCCATCGTCATGCACGCGCTGCCGCAGCAGCGGTTTGCGAAGACGCTGGCTTGGGTGCTGTGGGATGCGGGGTGTAGCTTGTTTGGACTGGGCGCGGAGAGTAGGTGGGCCGGCGGGACGGCGGTCGAGGGTGAGGGAGATGCGGGCGATGGCAGGGTCGTGAGGGAACGCGTGGCGAGCTTGCTGAGGGGGTTGAAGGAGGTGGGGTTGGGCGGTGATCAGGCGCAGAGGGCCGCGGCGCTTGCGATGGACAAGCTGATGGATGAGTTTATTGGGAGCCATCATGTCAAGGTGGATTGGTATGGGAGGAAGCCGGTGACGGGAGTGCTGAGGGAGTGGGTCAAGGACGGGTACAGTCCTTTCATCAAGGAAATCCTGTCGTGTTTGACGGGGGATGAGGACGTGTTTGAGGCGAATGAGGTACAACAGTGGACGGCTATGGCAATTGGCAGGCTAGGAAGGGCTCGGGTGGAGAACCTGTTCGACTATATCGTCAACTGGGACAGGTCGTTGGGAGCCATCCTTGACTTAAAGGTTTGTTGTCCCTGGTTCTTAAAAAAAAAAAAAGGAGCTCTCATCATACTGACAGCTCCAGGAATACATAATAACCCCGGCAGCACGAAACCACCTCACAAATAGCTTCTTGCAACAGGTCGGCCGGAGGCTATTACATGCCGGAGCTACCACCACTCACATCCTTGACACCTACATCTACGTCATCCGCGCCTTCATCGAGCTGGATCCGAAGGGGATCCTACTTGAGAAAGTCGCAAGGCCTATCCGCCGTTACCTGAGAGATCGGGAAGATACAGCTCGCATCATCGTCTCGAGTTTATTGGCAGACGTGGAAGATGAAGCGGGCAATCCAATGGACCTCAGTCCGGATATCAGTGCTGAGATTGCCGCGGAGATGCTTAACCCTGTCGCCGCAAATGCCCAAGACGAGGACCAAGAGCTGAACTGGGCAGATATGAATTGGATGCCAGATCCCGTCGACGCCTCACCCGAGTACAAGAAGGCGAAGTCGGAAAATGTTCTGGCTTACTTGCTTAGCTTATACGACCGAGAAGATTTCATCAATGAGCTGAAGAATATCCTTGGAGAGCACTTGCTCAAGAATGAGGATTCTGACTTTGAGAAGGAGGTAAGCGATGGCTGAACCCTACAACTCAACGTACAAGCTGACTGTTCTCCAGATCCGTCTGCTCGAGCTTTTCAAGCTGCGTCTTGGCGACAGCAACCTACAGGCCTGCGAGGTCATGCTCAAGGACGTACTCGAGTCGAAACGCATGAATAAGCAAATTCAACACATCATGGACCGTGTTGGCGTTTATCGCAGCATCCCCGCGAAACTCAATTCGCAAATCCTGTCCTCATTCTTCTGGCCGTCGCTACGCGAAGACGAATTCCGTCTCCCAGCACCAATCCAGCACCTCATGAAAGAGTATGAAGCCAGCTACGAAGGCATCAAAGATATGCGCAAGCTGCACTGGCTCCCCGCCCTCGGCCGCGTCTCCGTCTCACTTGCATTCGACGACCGCACCGTCGAACTTGATGTCCTGCCTTGGCAAGCCGCCGTCATCTACGCCTTCCAGGAAGATGACGATGCAGATGAAGAAGACGAGAACACGGAGCTGGACGGGCAGGCCGAACGTGAACGCCAGCGCCGCGCCCGGCTCCGCGCCGTCGGCGCCTCGAACATCCAAGCTACGCCTGAAAAACCGAAGACAAGGAAACCGCCCGTCACAAAGACGGTCGAGCAGTTGGAGGAAGCGCTTCAGATGGACGAGGGTCTGCTGCGTAGTGCCCTCATCTTCTGGGTCGGCCATCGCGTGCTTGTCGAAAGCGCGCCCGACACGTTCGCCGTCATCGACTCGCTCGACGCGTACGATAAGGAGGCGGCCCTGGCGGCTGAGGAGGCCAGGGAGAAGGCGGAAGAGCAGGCCGCTGGCGCGGCGGTCAAGAGCGCCGAAGACGTATTGGTGGAGAATATGCAGATGTACAGGCAGTTCGTCGTGGGCATGTTGACGAATCAAGGCCGCATGGGCGCTGATCGCGTGTGCGCGATGCTGAAGGTTGCGCTTATGGGTGGGTTCCCGTTTGGGGTCGAGGAGGTGGGCGTGTTGTTGGGACGAATGGTGGAGGAAGGTGTGTTGGTGCAGGCGGGAGAGGGGTTCGCTGTTAAGAAGTGAAGCGATTGCGGATTTGGGAGATGGAGCATTGAAAGGAGTTGGCAGTTCTTCTGTGTGTCACGCTGCTCAGGTAGGTATCCCAGGGGTCGTTTTAAGATCTGAGTCATCCCGATATCTGCTCCATGACGGCAGGTCCGCTACAGACGTAATGGCAATGCTGTTTGCGGAATGCGTTGCAAAGCCGCCGAACCCCATGAGGCGACATTTTTCCCGAAACATCGAGTGTGTGCGCGTTTTGTGCAGCTGAAAGGAGGAAGCAGAAAGAGGAAGAACAAAAGAAAGGTGAGATCTCTTGGCTTTAGCACAACACTATACCTGCACTCGCACCACAAGAAAATAGTTAAAAGAGAAATGAAATGAATCTTGTTATGGCCCGCCGTCACCTCTATTCGTTTAATCCGCGCGGTTGAGGAGCGCCGGTTCTAGCTACTAATTATATATGCTGTAATTATACTTTACCTACTAGTTATTCAACGTCTATAACTTTTCGCGTCGACGAAACACAATTCACTAACTGAGCATCACTTGCATCGGAAAGAGAGACTAGGTGGATCCCCGGAGAGAGGCGTGACAGTTGAAGGAAAAGAGTGCACCGCCAATCAGATGTTGACTTCCAGTAATCAGCGTGTGCATGCCTCCAGTCTCCGCTCCTATTTTCCTTGCAGACTGCAAGGCCTTTGGGATATTTGGCTCGCAGAGGACGTGAGACTCCTGGTGGAGCCTGGCCCATATCTCACCAAAGAACTGTTGCAACGCCGAATCTGGGTCTGCGACCGTGGCTGCATCGTGGTTAGCGGAATTGAGATCTGGAGATGAATTGCATGCTGCAGAATCGAAGTCCCGACGTGCGAATGGGCTTGAGAGCAGTGGCTAGGTGCTCGAGCACGATTGCCGCGTCCCTCTGCTTTGAAACTTGACTGAAGACCAGGATCCGGGCCGGAGGCGCCCTGAGATCGTTAGTGATGGGCAGCGATATATGAACGGGAAGACTAGCTACCCCTGTCGCTGCGAACCCTCAATGAACCACTCTGCAGCCTTGCTGACGCTCATCTCATTGTGGGCACCGTCCAGGAACCAGTGGGATGCTCCGTCAACGAGAAGTTGAAAGCGTCCCGGCCATGAGAATTGAGCGATGCCGCGCAAGATATCCGCGGGCAGTAAGGGCATGGCCTCTTTCGGAGCCTTTCCTCAAGAAAGCGGCGAACTGCAGCAAGTGCGGCAGAACAGTTCATGCGCTGGGTATCCGGCTTCAACTGCAGCGCATCTGCTGGGAGCGAAGGGTCGTTCTCGACGACAAAGTGGACGCCGAGGCCTTTCTCAGATGCGCGGCCCCGAAGAATCTCGGCTGCCGAGCTCTCTTGAGGGGCTGAAAAGCAGGAGACCCTTGCTTGAAAATTCCCGCCTTGTGCCAGGCAATGTTCTCGATGGTGGGCCCCAGCTGTGCGACATGATCCATCCCCAGCGGAGTGATGACCGTTGCGACCGGATGCTCGATGACATTGGTAGCATCGTATTCCCCTCCATGGTGAATCTCGTAGACGGCGGCTTCGACGCCTTCCCTGATGAAAGCATGGAACGAGACTAGAGCAATCAGCTGGAGATAGCGCGGCAGAGTCGGCGACGGGTTGGTGTCTTGCGCCAAGGCATCCCACACTTCGAAGAGATACCTCGCGAAAAGGTCTCTGGCGATGGGCTGGGAGCCGATGCGAATCGTCTCTTTGGGGTAGACGAGATATGGCGAGGTGTAGAGGCCCGTTTTCCGCGGGAAGCCGGTTCGTGTGCCGAACGCTCTCAGAAACGAATCCACAAACGCGCACGTGCTTCCCTTCCCCTTGGTGCCTGCGACATGAATGATGTTGAGGTTGTCGATATCCGCAGTCTTTCTCGCGTCAGCGGGGTCCGCATAACCAGCCGAAAAGCCGTACCGAGTGGCCGATACGGTGAAGCCAGTGCTCCATTCCCACGATGCTCGGGGTCCCCTTCAGGCCGGGCGTGCTTTGCGCATCAGAAATGCGGCTTATGCCTGGCGCGGTGCTCCCCGGTTCAGTACTAGGTCTCTTCGGGCGGCGCCGGCTGTGGAGGATCTCGATAGCGCGCTGAACAGCGTTAGTAGGCCGGACAGAACTACTCTCGGCCAGGATTTGCCTTGTAGCTTCGGTCGATCGGCCGCGACGCCATAGCCTTGTTCGCTGTGGGTACGTGGGGAGGAGGCGGGTGAGCTGATTGGAACGGAGCTGGCAACAAGGATAAGTCTCGCGAGTCATTGTGGCGATCTCAGGGCACGTGACAGCAAGGGCACCCTCTCGGACCGGAGAAGCGCGAGCATGGTTGGATTTTCATTTGCCCGTCATGGGCGAATAGCAGTATTATCGCGCTCACGAATCCAGCCCAGCTCCTCGGCCGCGCATTGCTGCATCTTGCTTGCCATTATGTCAAGTCACGAGACGGCACAGTCCCGCCCCTGCATCCCTGGAGCGGGGCGCGACCGATCCAGCCTTTCGCAGCATGTCATTCTTCGTATACGGGGAATTGATGACTCCCGATGAGCACAGGATCCGACTTGTCCATCTCCTACCGCGGTGCACATCAGTTGAACGACTTTCAGATGCTGGCACGCCTGAGCCAGCAGCCCACGTGTCCTGCACAATCTCGCACGTCTCCCTCGACCGGCCGCCTCCATATTTCGCGCTTTCCTACACCTGGGGCGATGCAAGCCTGCAAAGCCTTATTCTCGTTGACGGCGCTCCTTGTCACGTCGCGAAGAACCTTGAAGTCGCGCTTGTTCATTTGCTGCCAGAGCATGAGCCGCCGACACTGTGGACCGACGCTCTTTGCATTGATCAAGATGATGAAGTGGAGAAAACAGAACAAGTACGTCAAATGCAGCAGATCTATTCACAGGCGACCTCTGTGATAACTTGGCTAGGTCCGGCCGCGGACAATAGCGACGGCGCCATGCATTGGATCCAGCGTTATGGCGTCCTTGGACGTGAATTCGGCATTGGAACGAAGCCGGAGCTGCGGCTCCGCCGCCTCTTGCAAACACTCGAGGCGGATCAAGCCAAACTCCCGCACGAAGGACTTGGGCCATTCCTCCGAGACATCTCCACCCAGCTGTCGCCGGAAAGTGGCGGCAGTGGCAACGTCAGCATGGCCTTGTCCCACCTCCTCAAACGTGCCTATTGGAGCCGCGTTTGGGTGGGTACAAGAACTGGTGCACGGAAAAAGCGTTCAGTTCGTGTGCGGCAACACGGCCGTGTCCGAGGAATCCTTGCATCATTCGCTCAGGCTTATCAGGAACTTCAGGCAATTCCAGCACTTCAAGTCAGCGCAACATCCACAGCCAACCGATTCTGACCCTGCCACAACCGCAATCGACACGCGGAACCCCGTCAACCTCCTCAAAATCCGAAGGGCTGCGGGGCCTTTCCCTCTCATATACCTGATCCGCACACTCCGATATTTCCAAGCAAGAAACCCTCGGGACAGGGTTTTCGCGTTCTTAAGCTTTTCTGCGGATGCGGCAGCACTTGGTCTCCTTCCCGACTACCGGAAGTCCTGCAGGGAGGTCTTTGTCGAAACTACAACCTCCCTGGTCCGGAACGGGTATTTCGACGTCCTTTCGCTCTGCGACGCCCACAAAGACATTCCACACCTTCCTTCCTGGGTTCCGGACTTCACCAGGACAAGCTACAGAGTGGCCCTCCAGCAAAGGGCCATGATCCGAGGAGCAGTACCCATTACCACCGTTCTACAACCCAGATTCTCCGCTTCGGGGGATAATTGCAACGCGCCTGTCTCCTGTGAGTTTATGCAAGCATCTCCCTCGTGCGTGCTACTGCATGCCAAGTTGGTCGATGAAGTGAAGCGCGTGGGTACTACCTGGGAACCACAGGCCTTCCGAAGGTGGCTGCAAGAACTAAGGGAACTTGCTCATCCAGCTTCCAGCCCGGTGGTGACTGACGATCTGAGAGCTATCTGACGCACTGCCGTGGCGGATCAAGAAATTCGGCAGGGAATGAGAAGCCTAGGCTATCTGAACGTATTCTGGAAAAAGTTCATGACTCGGTGAAAAATCTGGATTTCAACGCCGCCGACGCCCCGGCGTTTAACTCCTTGGGACTGGGCGATTACCTCTACCAGCTGCAGGATGTTGCGTATGGCAGACGGCCGTTTTGCACATCGAACAGCTTTTTCGGCATCGGGCCTTGCGAAATGGCGCCAGGAGATCCTCTCTACATCTTCATTGGGCAAGTGTTCCTTACATCCTTCGTCCGGACGATCGCGGAAGACTACGACTCATTGGGGAAGCCTACGCGCACGGAATCATGGATGGGGAAGCTATGGAAGGCGATCTGCCGACCACCGTAATTGCTGTGCATTGAATAGTATGTGGAAGGCTCGTCCCTTCCCTTCCACTGCCGGAAATCCTTCAAGCAGACACTGCGACTCCCCCACCCCTAGTAAAGGAGGAGTGAGGGCGGCGGCGCTGCTGCGGTTCTCGGTGGACCTGGGGGGTGGAAGGGAGAACCGAGGGAAGTTGGAATGACTGCTGCCGAGGTTGGCGGAGAGATTTCACGTGAGTTTAGAACGACAGTATGAATGTTCTTTGGTTTCGTGATTTCGCCGTCCGCGCGTTAGTCTTGACGCGTTTCGCTCCCCCCTGGCGCGGAGTGGGAGGCTGGCGGGCTGACATCTCTCGTGTTCTGCGTCATATTAAGGCAGCAACTTCCCCGGGTGCTGATGTCTGCTCTCACAGTTGGTTCCAGGACCGTCTCATTGCCGCTCTCCCGTCCGAAGTCAATTGGCCCCCGGGCTTTATCTGCAGCCGGTTGGCCCCAGACGACCCAGCACTGCCGAACTTGCGTCGAGTAATCATAGATGAGTCCGGTGGTAGGTATGCATCCGAGCGGAAATGCCCCTGCTTCTCGAAAGCCTTCATCGCGTACATGGCTGTGGCCGGTGAAAAGGGCTCCTAAGAAGTATTACGGAATGATGCCGGAGCCCCACGACCGGTATTTCAGAGTGTTGGAGGGGCGAACCGTGTGCGGAAAAGAGCAAGATGGCAATGCTGAGGGCTCCTTTAGGGGGTTCGCTGGCGCTTGGGGAAGAGCTGTGAGCTTGAAAGAGTTGATGAGTGATCGAAGAGGATGACCCGTCCGCCAGGAGGTGGGTTTCCAGAAGAAAGCAAGTGTGAGGAGCTGGCAAGCGTGGCCGAAACTGGAGAGGAATGTATGATGAGACCCACAGCTGGTCCACGTGGCCCAGATATGTTCCTCTTGCCCTCGCTTGCTCGGTTTGCCCAAGTAAATTTTTGATGCATCAGGCTTTTCAAACACTTGCAACAAGGCTCAATTTCTCCATAACGCAATGCCCGATACTTATTGCACAAGGAGTAGGTCATTAATGAAGCTCTCAAATCAATCGTCAGTTCGTAGTTGGCGGTGTGCAAGGGGTAGATGCTACATGCTCACAGCGTTCGAGACCTCTGCATGCAGAGATTTCATGACACTTGTCACACACGTATCTCCCTCGAGCAAGCGACAGCTAGAAACTATTGTAGTTTATGCCGCGCACAGAGGGACAGGCATCACATCGGAGGAGCCAACGGGATCAAGCGTCTTTGTCCTTCGTCCACGTGCTTGCTCAACTGCTCCCCCAACCAGATGGGCTGCGCTTCGTGAAGCTTGTCCTCCACCTCGATGATCTGGTTGCCTGCGACGTAGAAAGACTTGCCGTTGACCTCTGGCCGAACTACTGGCAGCAGCAGGGCCCGTGCGGGACCCGCAGGTTGATTTCTCGGCAGCTCGCCCCAGATGTTGTAGAACTCTTCCAGCAGCATTGGGGTCTCTGCAGGAACCATGTCAGCGCCCGTTTCATAATCTCGAGTTGTTCCCGTAGCTTGGAGGTAAAAG
This sequence comes from Macrophomina pseudophaseolina, assembly GCA_022204955.1. Taxonomy (NCBI): domain Eukaryota; kingdom Fungi; phylum Ascomycota; class Dothideomycetes; order Botryosphaeriales; family Botryosphaeriaceae; genus Macrophomina; species Macrophomina pseudophaseolina. Next base: position 48,523 of record JAJJID010000068.1, read on the forward strand.
GCTGAGAGAAGGATGAGAAGTGATGGGCTTGCACTGACCAGTCATCCACGGCGCCACCATGTTAATTGTCACGTTCCTGGCTTCTACTTGCGTCCTTATGCCTCGCAGGAAGCCCAATACGCCCATCTTGCTTGCACAATATAAGTGCAAGGGCGGACAATCAATGAAGCTCGCCGCCGATCCGGTCATGGAAATCTGCCTCTTCACGCCATCATCCTTGAATTTCCCGAAATAATGCAACGCGGCCTTGGCCATGTATATTTGGCCTGTCAGGTTGACGTCCATGGTCTTCAAGCCTGGTGGCAGAAGCTTCCCAGTGGACGGATCCGTCTTGTCGATTGTGGCGGCGAAGTCTTCCGTATTGATTCCGGCGTTGGAGAGAACGGCGTGAAGGTTACCAAACTTGGCGATTGTGGCGTTGAAGAGGGAGAGGACATTTTCCCAATCTGATACATCTGTCTTGTGGAAGAGGATGTTGTCAGGACTGTGATCGATCAGTCAGTGTAACTGGAGGAAGCAGTGTCTTTTTGCGGCACATACTCATCGAGCTCAGCTTTCAATGCCTCGCCTTCGGTCTCGTTCCAGTCAGCGATGGCCACATTAGCTCCATACTCTGCAGCATCGTGCTTGTCAGTATCCATTTCATAGCTCAGCCAACATGCACAGTCCAGACTCACTGTGGGCAATCTTAACAGCAGCCCTTCCAATCCCAGACGCTCCGCCGGTGACGATGATCGTCTTACCCTTCAGCGCCTCAAACTCGGAATCTTCGAGCTCATACGTCGTCATTGTTCGTGAATCAGCTTAATCTGTGCGTAGATGGCAGTAAAGCACCAGTCATTAAACTTGAATTTTGAGAACAGCAAACGATACAAAGAGGGGCCCAAGCAAAGGGCTCTCCGCAGCCTGAGCCCCTCTATACCCCTCTCCAACACCACAGCCCGGATGAAGCGTCTCAGCCACAAATACGCACCTCTCAAGCACGGAGCGTATTCATTCGCCGTGCGGAAGAAAGCAGCCTCGCATGCGGAAGTGAAGTAGCCGTAAATCCGACGCCACAAGTCGCTGACGCATGAACCCTGCAGCGCGACAAAAGAAGGGAAAGAGCACGGTCAAGATCTCCAAAACTCGCCCCACGCAGCGTTGTCTGACAGGGTGGCGTGGAGCTAGTCCTTTCCCCGCTGCGCAGCGATGAGGGGGAGCTGTGAGATTGTTGCCCCGCACTCGGCGCCTCCTCTTCTGGCCCTGAGCTACCCCTCATGGCCCGAGCTTCTTTTTGGGTCCCATCATCCGCGGCAGGGCAGAGCACGTGAATCTGGGAAACTGCTGCTCCTTGGTCCCGGGTGCTGTTAGTACGTAGCTGCGTCCGTTGGAAAAGCACACACCTCAGTTGTGTCTATACACGACCACCGCCTGCCATTGGCCACCGTCCACCTGCCTATCCCAGCATCGGGGCCTACTCGACCTCCTCTTCTGGCAAGTCTTTCGCCCCGACTGGAGCCTCCACTGGAGCCGCCTTCCTCGGATCACCTACGTTCCCTCATCAAGCCTACCTACCATCACTCTCCTATCCAGACACACACACACACACACACACACACACACACACACACACACACACACACACACACACGCACGCACGCACGCGAACCACACCCAACTGACCGCCCTCCTCCTCGCAGCCCATCATGCCCGACACCGCCGACGCCCAACCCCCGACCGACGCCGAAATCGCGGCCGCGCGGGCGACCCTCCACCGCGCGGGCCACGCGATGCGGCGCCAAGTGGCGGGGCCGTCGCACGTGGACGCGATCCTGGCGCGCACGACGTCCTTCGGGCAGCCGATGCAAGAGCTCGCGACGACGGCGGCGTGGGGGTCGGTGTGGACGAGGCCAGGGCTGTCGCTCAAGCAGCGGTCGCTGCTGAACGTGGCGATGCTGTGCGCGCTGAACCGCGGCCCGGAGCTGGCCGTGCATGTGCGGGGCGCGTTCCGGAACGGCGCGACCGAGGTGGAGGTGAGGGAGACGGTGCTGCAGGCGAGCGTGTACTGCGGGATGCCGGCGGGCATGGAGGTGAGTGTTTTCTCTCTTTATTTGTTTACCCCGCCTGCTATGGTTTTGGGCTCGGTGGTTGTAAATGGTGGGTGCTGATCCTGGCGTGCGCGCTCATAGGGGTTCAGGATTGCGGAGAGGGTGCTGAATGAGGTGCGGGCGGAGGGGATTGTGGTGGAGAAGGGAGAGGAGTAAAATAGTAGTGTGAGAGTGAAGGGATATTGTGTGGGTTGACGCAAGTACCACTGGACATGCGGACCAGGGGAGGAACGGGCCGGTCGATCCGAATGACCACTTTATGCTGGATCGGGTAACCGAAGAATCCATCCTGTATAGCCGGTAGAGTCGTAGAAATGATGGCATATCCATCTGGTTGCTACATACTTGTTATGGAAATATGGGAAAGAGAGCCGGCAATATTGAATCAATCAGCGATCTGTATTGCCCCAAACGCTCAGATAGTTTCAGTCCCCCTCTCATTTTGCCGAACTTTGTAACGAGCCCTTCCACTTGAACATCTCAATCGGCTCAATGCGCCCCATTACCAACCCCGTTCCCAATACTCAACCCCTTGGCCGCCTTGGCCAAGATCTCATCCACCTCGGCCTTATGGCTTGAGAAGTTGTCGACAAGATTATCCCACATCTTCGGCTCATGCTCGTGCTTCTTCTTGCTGTTCCAAGCATAATCCGTAATAGTGAAGGGCCGGCTGCTCTCAAACATGAACGCAATGCTGGCAAGCGAGATCTGCACCTGGGGCTGCTCGTTCTCCGAGGCGGCCTTGAACTGCTCGTACGCGACGCCGTGCGGCACCATGCCACACTCAAACGAGATACTGCCCGGCTGGAACTCATCCGAGCGGCCGCCATACTCGCCGTAGATGAGACCCATTAGCTCGGAGGCGACGTTGCGGTGGTAGTAAGGTGGGCGGTAGGTATGGCTGGCGACGTCCCAGCGCGGGGAGAAGATGAGGAAGTCGGCAAGCGGAGCGTGCGGATCGCGGGACGGGGCCGTCAGCACGCAGAAGATGCTCGGGTCAATGTGGTCCACGGAGATGGAGCCGACGTTGACGAACTTGGTCAAGTCGTACTTGTAGGGTACGTAGTTGCCGTGCCAGGCGACGACGTCGAATGGGCAGTGATTCTGCGTGCTCTTGAAGAGCTTGCCGCCAAGCTTGTAGACGATCTCCCACGGGTCGTTCTGGGTGACTTCATAGGCAGCGGTCGGGTGCAAGAAGTCGCGCGGGTTGGCCAGGCCGTTGGCGCCGAGCGGCCCAAGGGCGGGCAGCTCCCATTGCGAGCCCCAAACTTCAAGAATGTAGCCGCGCGTGGGCCCTTCTACCTTCACCTTGAAGCGCTGGCCGCGTTGGATGACGGCGATCTCTCCCGGCTGGACGTATAGGTGGCCGAATTCGGTCTGAATGTCGAGGGCTCCCTGCTGCGGGACGATGAGCATTTCACCGTCGCTGTTGACGAAGGCCTTCTTCTCCATGCTTTTGTTGGCAACATATACGTGAGTTGCTAGACCCTCACGCAAGGTGGGATCGCCACTGCCGGCGACAGTCTTCCAGCCGGTGGTGAAATCTGTGGGTTCGCCCTCGGGGATGTCGAAGGGCAGCCATGCCAGTTGCGTGGGCGAGACGTGAACGCGCGGGTTGATGGTCAGGAAGTTCGTCTCTGTGTCCTTGTTATCTGGGAGGTCGGTCTGGCAGTCAATTAGTCCTTGTCCGACCCACAGCAGTGTCGGTGGCTCACAAAACCCTGATGGGCAACCGCCGGACGTGCACGGTATAACCAGGCTTTTTTGTTTGTGTGCCTAGGAGCCACAAATGCGGTGCCCGTCATCTGCTCCGCGTAGAGCCCAAAGCGCACTGCGCGGGGGCTGTTTTGTCCTTGAGGGATGGTGCCAGGCACGGCCTCGGACTCGAAATGATTGCCGAATCCGGGCTGGTACTTGTAGGGATCATTTTTCCTTGTGGCGAAAGATGGAATTTGTCCGTTTTTCTGAGTCTCGGCCCAGTGGAAGATGTTCTGGTACTCCTTCGGGTTGCTGAGCTGCGTCGGCATGTTGAACGTCCAATTCCTCGGCTAAATGTTGGTGGAGAAAGCAGTTGAGGGAGATTTGTTGCAGGGCGCAACGGCGCTGACTTTATGTGCAGGCTACGTGATAGTTATTTATTCACCAGAGTTCGAAGCAAGGCTGCGTGGATCGGCAGTTGCGGATCGGAAATAAAGCTCCCTAGCAGCGCTGTGTTACAGACCCGCAGCGGGGAAGGTTGGATGTGGGGTATTGGGGGTCCTTTTTCAGTACCATCAGCTGAGCTAAACCATCCAAAAAGGTCCGTGTCGTCCGTGTCGTCGCACCGTCATCTTTTAAGACTTTCCTTCCCGAAAGTAACTTCGGGCAGTGTTCGATAAGGCCGTCGGTCCAGCACTTTGTTAGCGACGCCAGGTTCGGCCTGCGCAATCATCCGGCCCGGACTTACTTGATAAGGTATTTCGCTATAGCCAGGGTCCTGCATCCGGTAGGTGGAGTAATGAGTTGCATTACTCGGATGAAGGCTCCGCGAATCAGTTTATCCGGGCATTGGTCACTACCGCTGCCGCCATCAGCGAATCGAGCGGATCCCTGCTGTGTCTCCTTCCCCTAGTGTGAGATATTAGGAGGCTTGAAATAATGCATTGGAGTTTCGCTGCCTTCCACCGGCATCGCGTTCCTTGGTGGTGTGACATGAGAATACAGTGAGCAATGCGCCGTAGCAAGATCTTCTGTTGGTTGCATCTAAGGCCACCTGAGCTCTATTGGAACCATTGATGCGGTGGTGCTCAGCCGTGTGAAATCCCTCGATATGTTTTTGAAACCACATTTCTCGAGACGCTAGTATCGAACTTTTTCTCGGACTACGAATAGCGTCGCGGGCGAAGGTCAGGAGCCGAATGCCTTGGCCTGGGCATTCTGCAGAGAAGGGTTTGCGCGGGAGCCATGCTTGTCATCGTAACTGAGTGGATAGCCGCCTTATTTCATCAGAAGCGAGATTCCTTCGACAACGTCCATCGTTTTTGCATGTCATGGACATGTCTGGCCATCTTCTGACGGGTCCAGTGAGGCTGTTCTTCCTTGGAGCATCGCAGCCCTGAGAACTCTTTGCTTCTGGCAGCGAAGCAGAACATATGGCCAGAGATGAGCTCAGCGAGATAAGATTGATCGGAGCAATGAAGACATGGTAGCCTCGACTGGACGGGCTGCGAAGGTTTTGAAGCAAACTGTAATAAGGTCTGCACTCAATGGCAGGCTCTGATATACGTGTAGCCGTCAGCATGTTAGCTCCAGGACAAGTTCGCGTCAATGGTCTCGGAGATGACTGTGGTTGAGGGTCGAATGTGACGCCGAAGGTGGATGGTCAAGGGACGAGGCGAAAGGGCGAGGCTGCCAGGCTGCAGCGAAGGCGACGCTCCCCCGCACTAAAAGTCCCAGCCGCGTTTCTTCCCCAACTTTGCTCGCCCACCAGTTAACCCCTCCTTGCTTGCCACTCGCCTCGGGGAAGCAATGGCTGGACGACGGCATCCTACATGCCGGTATTCAGCCTCACCTGACCCTGGTTAACCTTTAAATCAATTATTCCCCGTTGAGAGCGGAATCGTGCAACCCAGCATGGCCTCCAACTACGACTCCATAGGCTTCATCGGCCTGGGCATCATGGGCCTTCCCATGCTCGAGAACCTTTTGAACAAGCTTCCAAATAGCACTCGGTTCTATGTATATGACGTATCCAAACCTCAGACGGAAGCTCTGGCCACGCAATACCCCACCAAAGTCGAAGCCTGCCAGAATGCACGAGAGGTCGCAGACAAGTCGGTAGCTAAACCTACGCGCTCCCCACCACTCTAAGCCGCCTTCTTACCACTTCTCCCTGCAGAAAATCATACTATCCATGGTCCCCGAAGGTTCCCACGTCCGCTCCGTCTACCTGACTCCCGAAACCGGCGTCCTCGCCGCGGCCGACCTCTCCAACAAGCTCCTCATCGACTGCTCCACCATCGACACCGCCACCTCCCTCGCCGTCCGCAAGCAGACTCTGTCCCTCCATCCCACCGCTTCTTTCTACGACGCCCCCGTCTCCGGCGGCCAGCTCGGCGCCCAGCAAGCCACGCTGACCTTCATGCTCGGCTGCGCGACCCGCGACCCCAATCTCGCCCTGCTGCGCGACCTGCTCAGCAAGATGGGCTCCTCCGTCTTCCCCTGTGGCGGCCCGTCGCTGGGCTTGACGGCGAAGCTTTGCAATAACTACTGCAGCGGTTTGATTGCTATCGCCACGTCGGAGGCTATGAATATCGGTATCGCGTCTGGCATGGATCCGCGTGTCCTCAAGGACATCTTCCACACCAGCACCGCTCAGAGCGCCATCCTCGATAAGTGGTGCCCGGTGCCTGGGATCGTGCCGGGCGTGCCGTCGAGCAACGGGTACAAGGGTGGGTTCAAGGTCCAGCTCATGCGCAAGGATTTTGGGCTCGCTGTTGATACGGCGAAGAGATTGGGCGTGCGGCTGGCGTTGGGGGAAGCTGGGTTGGCGACGTATACCGCCACGATGAATGACCCGCGTTTCAGAGATTTGGATTCGAGGGTCGTTTATCGTTATTTGGGCGGGCGAGACGATTGGAAGAGGGACTTTGAGGACGTTGATTGAGGTATGGGACCATCGCATTGGGATGGAGCTAACCGTGGCTTCTAGACGAGTGGGAAGATACGTAGAGCGGTACTCAAATAACATATTCATTTATGAAAGGCATGCCTGGCGATCGATGAGAAGAAGGTACTTTGATTTGTTTCGCGACCTCTCTTATGCAAGGTTGCGGTATATCTGGATCAGTTTCTGCAGGGCTCGTGTTGGGACAATTGACAGTTTCATTGACAGCGATGGTGCTTTAAGGCCAGACCTACCTTAGAGTAATAGCACCACTGCACAAAGTACAACCACGCATCATGCCAGTGAGAGTGGGACTGCTCACAGTGGCACACCAGCAGATAGCTCCTTCGCACCGGTACCTGAAGCCGACTCCTGCTTCTGTCACCTCAGAAGGTTGCGTCCTCAATACTTCATCCATCACCTCCACCCCTCCTGACCAGCTTCATAGATGGCCTGCTCCCGCGTATACTCGCCCCAGTGGCATCGCTCAAGCTCGTCCTCACCGGGCCCTCCCGCACATTGCCAAGCTCAGTACTAGCAATAGCGTCCAGAGGCACAGTCAGATGTAAAATTACCTAAGTGTCTCCGCCCACAACAACCATTAAACCCCAACCTCGCGTACGGGCTTTGTAGTCGCCAACAGTGACGGGTCCGTCACTACTGAAGAACAACATCGTTGTTTGACCGGCCACTTGCAGTGTTTCAGCAGCGGTAACAAGAGTAAGTAGCAGTTGCTTCTCGGGATGGTCTGTTTTGCTCAGCGAGGACTTTTCTTGCAAGGCAATGATATTCCTGAGTGATTCATGTCTAGCGAGGGTGAGTTAAGGTGCGTAGGATATGCATCGGTTGAAGCTTAGTCGTCGGAACCAGATCATGGCTCGCAAGGGATGAATTGAACCATTATAGCTCTAAACTGATCAATTCGGTTCTGGCCACTTACTTGATTGAGTACCCACGGCGCAATGATGACTTTCGATCAGCAGCCGGAGCCAAGCAATTATAAGCTTCGAGGAAAAAAGCGGCATTGCGGACCGCAGTGCTTGATTACTATGGGTACCGTAGATCATACCATGTTTAGTGAAAGCTACATCAAGAACCTTCATACATAATAAACGAAGCGGCATCTGTATAGCGTTCGCCTTCTATATCGCTCAAGTCTCTGTCTATGCTATGTTCCGACTCATTGTACGACCTTTTGACACATATGCAGTGGGAATGAAATGTAGGCTGAGAAAAAGAAATCCGTTGGCGTGATTCCAGTGGAGATGAGCGTATGCTGTTTTAGGTTAATTTAGTTGCAACTCCGCATCGGGCAAGTTACGTAGCATGGTGCCTGAATGTTTTGCTGAGTAAAGCCAGTATTCAGGTATATTGCAACATTTGCCAAGCTGAATTGGTGCTCAGCCGCATTTACATACGTGGCCGACAGCCCATAAAACTGTCTCACGTGGACCTCTGAAACAAAAATCAGGCCTGGGCCGGCCATCACGACAGACGAGATAACCCATGCGCTTGCCAGAATTGAGACCAGCTACTCAGTGTCTGATGTCGGGACGAGCAACGTGGCGAGCGCGATGTGCGAGCTATTGAGGATGCATTAGTCAGAACAGTGTTCGCGCAACGACCGCGGCGTCCTCCCTCGCTTCCTAAGCGCCAAGGTTGTAGCCTAGACAGTAAAAGAGTATGGCGCAGGCGCAGTTGCCCTGAGTTGCCGCCGTGGTCGAGTGGCATCAGGGGCTTGGATGAGAGATGCAGCGGTAGAAGTTGAGAGCGAAGCACATTCTCAAATATTGCGGGTCTTCCCAGCAGCCCCCAGGGAAATAACTTGCACGCTTTCTTTCCGTAGAAATGCAATTGAGATCTGGGCGATAGAGCTCCCAATTTGAAACATGTGATAAGCTCCGGCTTCAGGTACAGGCGGGGATAAACCCCCACCAACGCGATTTCATAACCACAATCTTGAAGTTTATCAAAGACTGCAGTCCCTCAATAAAGAGCCGCAGACCCACATTGTTCCTGAAGCACAAAAATCGCGATCTCGGACACGTTTCACAACCAGGATAGGCAACCCACCTTCCTGCTACAGACCTCGGCGCCCCGCACGTCTACCCCGCCCGCACCACTACACAGCCTGTTCAGCCAACATCATGCCACACACAGGATGCACCTTTTGCCAAGATAGCAAAGCCACGATACAAGACGAGTGGCTCGGGCGCTACATTAATCGCCGGCCGGCGTTCGGATGTCCTCGTCCCCAAGGCTATATCCGATCCGACGGATCGGAGGAAGGCAGTGTGACCTACACCTGCAACCGTAGAAGCTTATTTCCCCGGATTCTGTCGACCTGTAACCTTCGTTCAAAGCCTCATTGATCAATTCAGGGGCCATCCCATCGGAGACTGACTAGGAAAAGCTGTTGAATTGTCTCACGCCGATTCCCGTCCGTCTTGCTGCTCGACTCGTTCACCCTTCCGTGGACCGCCGCCCTCGCATATAAATACATACACACGTCCTCCCGCAGAGCCTCACTCACACACTCCTCTATCAAACGGATGTCGTCTTCTCTGCTCACCTAGGGAGAGGGAGAAGAAATTGCACGTCATCGCACAAAACGCACCACGATCCCCAGCCACAGTGACACCCCAAGTGACGAGCACAAGGGAAGCAAGCAGCGAGAAAAGAGCAGGGGAAAAGGACCACAAGCAAACCAACACCAGCACCGCAACCACAACCACAACCATGCCCATCAAAAACGTCATCATCGCCGGGGCTGGGCCGTCCGGCCTCCTCCTCGCACTGCTGCTGGCCCGCCACCCCTCCCCGGACCCCATCCAGATCACGCTCTTCGACGCCGCCGAGGGCCTCGATCCGCGTCCGTAAGTACCCCCGTAGCACAACCCTCCCACCCTTTCCTTCCCCCTCCCCAGAAAGAAAAGGAAAAACAAGAGAAGAAATCTCTCGTTCCACGTCTTCCTTCAGGCACGTGTTAAATAGAAAATGACGCAGCCGCGCCGCATACTACGGCCCCGCCGCCATCGACACTCTCTCGCGCGCCGGCGTGCTCGCCGACATGCGCGCCCGCGGCTTCGACCCGCGCTGGATGACGTGGAAGAAGCTGTGGTCGGCGGCGCGGCACGCCGCCGCCCCCGGCGAGGGCGCGGAGCTGCTGGCCAAGATCGACCTCGACTCCGGCTGGGACCGGCAGGTGTGCCTGGCGCTGGACGAGCTCGGTGCGCTGCTGGCGGAGCATCTGGGCCGGTGCGCGAACGCGCGGATCGTGTGGGGGGCGAGGGTCGTCGGGGTGGGCGGCCAGGGCGAGGGCGAGGCGAAGGCGTGGGTGGATGTGGAGATGGCCGGGGAGGGGGGCGCGAAGAGCGTGGAGAGGAGGGAGGCGGATTTCGTCGTCGGGTGCGATGGCGCGAGCAGCCAGGTGCGGCGGCTGTTGTTTGGCGAGAAGGAGGGCTTTCCGGGCAAGACGTGGGACGAGCAGATCGTGGCGGCGAATGTGAGTGTGGCCTCTTTTCTTTCTTTGCGCCCCCGTTTGCTATTCACTCTGCTGCGGAGGGATGGGGATGGGGTGGGGGGTTCTGCGAGGGAAGCACGGGAAGTTATGGGAGGATGGGAGGATCAAGAGGCAGACGGGACGAAAGACAGATACCGCAAGACTGACACAGCATCAGGTCTACTACGACTTTACGAAATGGGGCTACCACGACGTTCAGTTCTTCATCCACCCGGAGCACTTCCACATGGTCGCCCGCTTGTGCGGCCCCCCGCGCGAGTACTGGCGCGTCTCCTACGGCGAGCGCTCCGGCCTGACACACGAACAGCTGCTCGAGCGCGTGCCCGAGAAGTTCGCGGCCATGCTGCCCGGCAACCCGCAGCCGGGCGACTACGAAGTAGTGGGCTTCAGCCCGTACCGCGTGCACCAGCGACTGGCGCCGAGCATGCGCGTCGGCCGTGTGCTGCTGGCGGCGGATGCGGCGCATTTGTGTAATCCTTTGTGAGTGGTCCTCTCATTCTCCTTCCTCTCCGTCCGTTCCTTTTACCCTCCCCTTCCCTCTATCTCTCGCCCATGAGCGGCTGAAGGAAAACTACGAAACTGACGAATGCACGCACAACAGCGGTGGCCTCGGCCTCACCGGCGGCATCGTCGACGTCGGCGGGCTGTACGACTGTTTGGCCGGGATCCACGACGGGCTGGCCGACGAGTCCATCCTCGACGTGTACAGCGACGTGCGGCGCAAGATGTGGACCGACGTCATCGACCCCATCTCGAGCGAGAACATCCGGCGGCTGTTCGCACAGGACCCGGAGAAGGCGGCCGAGACGGATGAGTTCCTCAAGCTGGTCAACCGGGTCGAGAAGGATGAGGAGCTGAGAAAGGAGTTTCGGGCGGTGAGTGCTTTTCCACATCTTGTTTTCTCCTTTCTTCTTTTTGGAAGGGCAAGGGGATTGCGCAGCTGGTGGTGGCTGGGATTGTAGCACTGTGTTTGATCATCATTGCCTCCCTGTTGTGCAGCTTTTATCTTCTCTGCCTCTCTTTTCATCTCTCTGTTATCTCTCTCCCTGTCTTCATCCACACCCACTCCACTGTCAGCGGAAAAAGTCGGAGAGGAAGGAAAGAGAATGTGCTGACGCAGAAGCGGGTCCATCCCCATGGATCCGCGCACGGCGCCACCAGAGCCTCCACGCAATCGAGTACGATTTCAAGCAGCACTACCGCAACGCCGAGGCAGCGAATGGCCAGGACGGCGCGGCGAAGGAGACGGAGAAGTCGGAAGATGTGGCGAGTAGCGGTGCTGTTGCTGCGTAGAACTGACATGTGGTCATTGCTTGGGGAAAGGAGGCAGGTGTGAGGAGTGATTGAGGCAGGCATGGGGGAGGAAGGCTCGCAGGTTGAGAAAACTCTGCGTATCAGGTTTCGAATTGTGGCCTGCGGTGGGTATAGTATGGTGCCAGCTAGTGGTGGATAAGGGAAGACGCTCAGGCTCTTTCCTCATCGCGCGCGCGTTTCGGAGACGTGGAGTCGTGGTGGTCTGAGTCTGGTGCGAGGTCGGAAAAAGGAAATTCTTTTTTTTTTCCTTTCGCACCGGTCAGCGGAAGGCTTCTTGGGTAGCTTGTGGCGGTTTTCGCGCTGTTTCGTTATCGAGCGTCTGCTTGTCAATGTCTAAGGAAGAAAATGGGGATGCAATAGGATCGGAGACGGGAGCGAATCGAAAGCTTGTATTGATCTTGAGCAGCTAATAATGGCACCCAGCTATTCGTATCTTGACTCGCGGGCATATGATCGAACGTTGGATAGAGAGGTGGTAGTTGACCGGTTTGCTATTGTCGCGGTGGTGAGACATGATTAGACACGATGTGCGCCACTCGCGAAGCTTCGGCTGCAAGCCACACCAACCATCGAATGAAGCCGAAGAGGGAGGTCTACTAGCCAGCTGCAGATCACATGGTTGGCAAAGCGGTCTACTTTCAGCCCTGCCCTAGTTGTTCTTTTCTTGTTTTCCTGCGTGCGTTCCATCTTGCTTCCTTTGCGTTTCCGCTCGGCCGTGAGCATGTTATGACCCCTGAACACGCCACCATCACGGACAAACGCCTGTCAGAAACCAGGGTCTGGCAGCGACGGCATTTTGGACGTGGAGAAGAATCAGAAACATAAGAGATTGGGAGAAGCGTCTCCGTCTACTTTGCCACCCGGGTGGGCCCGATGACCCGCTGCGCAAAGATGGAGACACGGCCAAGGGACGAGCAAGAGGGAAGAATAAACAGGGGAAAATCTGGGCCTCGGACCTATCCTTCCTCCGCTGCGCTAAAGAGTGGCTGTAAATGATCTGAGAAGGTCGCGTTCTAGAGCCACGGTGAGGCCGTGTCGTTTGCTTCTGCTTCGCGGAAAGTGGTCGCATCAACCGCAAAAGACGCGAGGTGGTCCTTGACGAGTGTGAAGGGCGACAGTACTTGTTTCCAATGCTGCTTTATACGCGCCCACTTTTGCTGCAGATCTGGCATTCCCAAGGCCGATTTCATATGCAGCCAAGACCGAAGGAGGAGAGGCAAAAGCAGCGATCCTTGCGCGTGGGCGCACTTACGGTGCTGCTTGGCAGCCGATACGCGCGGTGGTGGGGAGAGCATTACCAGGAGAGATACAAGCGGCGAGCACGATAACAGGTCTCTGTCGGCCTGGGTGGCTTTTCGAGATACGGCTGTCGCTACCGAGAACAGAAACGCTCTGGACGCATGATAGGCACTGACGGAGCCGCATCCCGGTAATTTCAACGCGTTCCGGAGAGGGGGAGATACGCACACATGGCATCCTGCGACCGGTCGAGGCGACGGACAGGTAAAGGCCGGGATGTGTGGGCGCGTGCAAGAAGCGATGGGCAGGGAGATAGTGGTAGCAGACAGGCGGTGGCTGCAGGAGCGGGCTGCGAGGCGATGGGGAAAGTTGCCTCGCTGGCAAGAGAGGGCCGGGTGGGCTCGGTCGGACGCATGATGGAGACCAGCGCGCGACGGTGCCCTGATGCTTACGAGTCGGGCGGCGGCAGAGGAAAATTGCAAGCAGGCTCAAAGACGGGTGTTTTGCGCTGCTTCCGCTTGGAGGGCGTAGCGGAGGGCGATGCGCGTTGCGGGGTCGTAGAATCGGGCGGGTTGGATGGCTGGATGGTGGTGGTGTTGAGAAATTGGTGTTTTTGCGGTCGCCCCGTGTCTGGATTGACGATCGTGAGTCGGTGCCCGGCAGCCGGGATGGTGGCGCAGGCGGCAGGTAGGGGGGGTGGATGTTGGGTGATGCTCAGACAACGCGCTGATGCTCACCTCACCGGGTACCGGGTGTTGTCGGGCGCCGCTCTCGGCCAGCGACAACAACCACGCTTTCGATGCTCGAAGCTGAGGCCATGCTCAGAGAGTAGATTCGCTATATAAGAGCCAGGCTGTTGCCACAACAAACCTCCCTTTCCTCTCCGTCACCACACAGACTTTTCAAGAGCTCAACCAAGAGTACCTGATCGCATCGACACCACACAACAGTCACCGACCAATCGCACCACCAAACGCTTCCGAGCTTCCTCAAATCTCCAGTCAACCACCGTACACCAAACTACAACAACAGCAATGACCACACACTGCTGCACCGCCGAAGGCCACTGCCGGGCTCAGCGCTTCGAAATGGACGCCCTCAACGCCCGTGCCGCCTGGGAAGCCGAAAAGGCCGCCATCGCCTCGTACGAGGACGGATGGGTAAGCATTTCTTTCTCTTCTCCCTGCCCAGGCAGTTGCTAACTTCAGTGGGCGTTAGGACCGCTGGGACGGCCCGATCTGGCCCTGGCGGGAAACCAACAAGCCCGCGTCGCAACAGAAGAAGAACAGCAATACCACCACCTTGGCTCCGCCTCGTCCCGAACTGAGCCGCAGCTCTAGCACGAACTCGATCGGCAGTGCTGCTAGCGGCGCTAGTCTGTGGACGCAGGGGTCGACGCACGCTTGCTCGAGGTGCGGGCATGGCGGCGCTACGAGCCATCTTTGATGGTGTTGCCGGGTGGGAGAGCGTGAGATGAGATGAGATGAGATGGGGATTTCCCTTCTGGAGCTTGTATTTTGTGGAGTACGATTTCTTTTGGGTCTCGGGCATTGTGAGGTTCGAAAAGGCGTTCCGGAGGATCCTTTGGTGTTAATGATCGAGTCGGATGGAAGAGGAGCAACTGGTTTTTGTTAATGGCCTGTCATTGGCGGATCGCGATGGTAGAAAGACCCTCAAGGATAGGATCGACCTTGGGATTTGGTAGATAAGATCTCGCCTTAGGCACAGAGCGAATCGGAAGAATTCGGAGTTAAATATTCATTACTTCAGTTGGAGGCAGTGCAGTTACTGATTCGAGATTGATGTAGAAAGCTGATCACCGGGATCAAGTCTGCATTATGGCGTTAGTAAGGGAGCTCTTAAGCAGATAGCCTTGCAACTGTGTGAATGATGCAGTCGAGTATGAGTAGTGGAATAGGTAGGATGGTGAGTAAAACAGTGAAAAGAGCACAACGATCCGACCAATGACAAATGAGGCCAACGTACTTGGTCATCTGCGGATGGTTTCTCCTTGATCAAGCGTCTGGAGACGACGTTCAAATTCACAATCACGCGAGCATAGGCATGGCAAGTAATTGAAGTAGAGGACAGTCCGAAGACTGGCAATAATGTGATATTTGCAGTGATTGATCGCTTAAGAGATTCCCAGAAGGTCAAAACTCCAATTCTGTCAGGCGGTAGCCATCTCTATTCCAGCAGCTCGAAATCTTCAGAAGAAATGCAAACTCTGTACAAAAGTAGATGAATCTGTAACTCGGAAACGACGCAGCTCTTTCGAGCATTAGGTATTCCCTGTCCGGAGTGTTGTTTCAACGCCAGACGCCCTGTGGTCCGTCCATTTTCTCGAATCCCGGATTCCGTGATAGCCCAAGGTGTTGGTGCGGGTATCAGATGATTAAGTTGATTGCATGACCACGTTGGTCAATTGGTCGGGAGTGATTAAACGTGGATGGTAGCCTTGCCGTGGCCGCACTGGGTGCAGGCAGGGGTGGCAGAGGCGTGCCACTCAGAAGTCTCGGAGGAGACGGTCTGGATAGAGGAGCAGGAGGTGGAGGCGCGGACGAGGGCGGGGCGCTTCAGGGCCTCGAGGCTCTTGTTGGCGGGAGTCTCGGGCTTGTTGGTGGAGCGCCAGTCCCAGATGGGGCCGTCCCAGGAGTCCCAGTTCTCCTCGTAGGAGGTGATGGCGGCCTTCTCGGCCTCGAAGGCGGCAAGGTCGAAGCTCTGGGCAGACATTGTGCTGGTGTGTTGTGGTGTGGTATGAAGAGCGGCTCAGAGGCTGGAGACGAGCTCGATGAGGAGAGGATGTCTGGAGATGAGGATGGAGATGTGAGGGGAGAACGGCCTCAAGGACGCCAAATATATACGGCGCTGGCGGCGATAAGGGCGGCCATAGCTCGCAGGTAATTAGGAATGGGCCGGAGACTTGATCTCGCTAGCAGACATCTGGAGGAGGCCCAGAATTGGCCAGACAGAGATTTTCTGTGGAGAGTGACCAGCTGGACCCCTGGTCGGCGTCCAAGCTCCAGGTCATCAGCGGCTGCGCCGTCGCACGCACCGGCTTGGGTAATTTGGCGTGGCGGCGTCGATCCGCAGGGACCCTGCGCTGTCAGCCAGCACCAGCACCAGCAGCAGCTCTGCCCGCGCCCGCGCCCACGCCCACGCCCACGCCCACGCCACGCCCGCCCGCCGCGACAACTGCCCCCGACACGCTGCCTCGCCTCGCCATCCCTCGCCCAGCATCCCACGCCCGTCGGGCCCCATCCCTCCGCACAAGCTCAAACTCCGCACTCCCCATCGTGAGGTCCTCAAACGGCAATGACTCACTCCAGGTGCCACCGTGTCGCCTCCGCCGAGCCACAGCAGCGGAAAAAAAAAGCTTCCAAGGCAGCTGCGGCGTAGTGGAGTCGCGACTCCACCCTCTCCGCTTTTAGTTCCCCGGAGATCCATCGTCGCGCACATCCCGAGCTTTGCGTCTCCAACGCCCTCCTCCGCTGCCGCCGACCGAGCTTTCTGCTGGCCAGCTGCCGCTTCCTTCGCTTTTCGCCGCCGCCGACCACCAGCCGTCCGGCTGATTCTCCGCGGCGGCTCCGGTCGGCGCTGGCCGGTACTCGGAGCAATTACGAAGCAACAGCGCGCCGCCAGCCATTCGTCAGCAACGAATAGCCGACCACCGAAACCGGGTCGTCGCAGCGCAGGGACAGTGCCTGCCGGCAGAACACAAGGCACAGGACACGCAGCAGCCGGCAGCATGCTCTGCAGGAGAGCCGCCTCTTCAGGGCAGCGCGTGCATGAGCGATCTGCAGGCCAAGATTCCAGAAGGAATTCCTTCCGCCGTCGCGGGACCCAGAATAAAAATATATCCGGACGCTCATCGGGCGCCACTCGCGTGTGAGCCAGCAGCGGAACACCAGCCTTGCATAGCCGGACGCCAACCCAAGCCGTCTGATTCGGCCAGGGGTTGCTCGCTCTGTCACCGCCGTTGTCGGTCCACTGTGCGCAGCTCGACCTGCACCTCACCATCCTGCTTGCCTAGCCCCAAGTCCCTGAGCGTTGACGTGATTGACACACGCCAGCGCAAGATGTTGAGGCCTGCCGTCACCTTTCCCTCCGCCGGCAAGATACGCGCCCTCGCTTCACCGCACCTTCACAACGAGGCAGGAGACGCGAGCGGCCGAGGCTGGCCTTGCCGGCGCGACCTGCCGTCGCCGCCTGACGCGGAGCTCGTGCGATACGAAGTCAAGGCCCTGAGCTTCCCCCGTCCACCTCACGAGCATCCTCTCCAGTCCGCCTCGCTTCCGCGCTCCGTCTTGTCGCTGTCTTCATGGTCATCTGATCAATACCTGCTGCCTGCTTGTTTTGCGCTGGCCAGAGCACGAAACCCGTCATCGTCAACGTCTCGAAAACTCCAGAAACAGCTGAGCTGGACATAGCTTCATACATGCATGCTGGCTGGCTGGTCACAGCTCCAGCTTGTAAACCGCGGGGCCGCCGCCGTTCATCTCCACATAGCCACTTTTGGGTTCGACCGAACCCCGGAGTCGGCTATCGTGAGCTTCCGCTTTTGGTAACGACCGGGGGGCGGCGTGGTCCAGAACGCCCGTCGCAGGAGATCATAGCTCCACCAGGGAGGGAATGCCTTGACGTCCGCGCGCCCCGGTTAAATCTGCCCCAGATTTTCGAACTTTCCATCGGGAGAAGGGGAGGCAGAGATTCGGCCTCCCGACCGTCTCATGTTCCTCTCACCACCATCGTCCCGTCCATGCATATTCTGGCTGACAAGTGTCCCACGGCCTTCTCCTCGAAGTCGGCTCCCCCGCACTCCACCGTACTCAACGCCCTTTCAGACCACCATTGAGCTACTCGGTTTTGTTGCGCACGAAGCCCGAGAGGGCGCTTTCGTTCCATTCCTTTCCGCGCTTTTCTCCGCCGCGCTTCCCATGGCCGCGCTGAGACCCATGGTCGTGGACACGCACACAATGCCAACGCGGTCCAGACCTGATCTCCTCAATCGAGCCGGCTTCAACGATGTTTGCTAGTCCTGCCGGCGTCTTGTCTCATCATCCCACTCTATCTCGGATATGCAAGAACGGGGGAAACTCCTGGCGCGGCACTCGTCGTGCAGGCGCTGCTTCCACGGTGCCGGATTCCGGCATTTTGTCAACTCAACACCAAATCGTTTTCGCAGGCTCGCCGAATGGGGTTATCGGTGATGCTTTAACTCCGGGCGTGCATCCTGTGCCAGAACATTCCTTCTGTGTGTACCACAGACTAATGCGCACCATCTGAATGACGCACTTGAGGTGAGCCGCGCTTTCTGCCTAATATGCAACGCTGTTGAAGATGTTTCCTTTTTTTAATTTTTTGGTTTTCTTGTCTTCCCTATCGTCATTTTTCCTCTATTATTACCTCATGTCCAACTCAACCACTCCATCGACAACATGCGTCACTCGGCAACGCAAAAGCAATCTCCAGATCCACCGGGGATCCAAACCCGATGGCGACATGATCACAAGATCAACAAAAAAAAATATCCCAGCAGTCCGGTCGACGCACTGTTTCTCGATCCTGCACTGCTGTCTTCTCTGCGTATCGCGAAGGCTCGTTCGCTGTTCGGTTGGCCAGCCGGGTCCAGACCGGGGAGACACGTACACCCATGTCATTTTCTTTTCCACCCCCACGTGGTTCCTATTCCTGTCGGCTCTCGGCGCCAACGCACGACGAAGCAGAAATTTTGCCAGGCGGGGGACACAGGACAGAATTCTGTTGAGCCTTTTCATCATGTGGAGTCGCATGCATGATAACTATGCTTCGGTCTCACCGATACATCCTGTCTCTCAACAATTTCCGACCTTCCAGCGAGTGAGGTTGCGAACGTGCGCAGCCGCATTGCTCGGAGGATGAATGGGGACAGAACGGGGACCGTTTATTATTTTTTGGTCACACGACCCCTCCTGCCCTGGCTAGGGACAATAGGTGAGTAGATTAGGTCTTGGGGCTCTGCGGATCGGGGAATGGGAGAGAAGAGGGGAAAGCAATGTTGCAGCACAGGGCGCCGAGTTCATTTCGGCTGTTTTTGTTGGTGCTTTGACTTTCGCAGAGGGCGGCGGCGCATGCCCAATTGCGCACCGGCCATCCCCTCTGCTTCATCGTCGTTCGCTCGGGGAAGGGCGGCTGCGGTCGGCCCAAGGGGCGAGAAGAGGGGGGAAGGACAACGCGGAGGCGGACGGGAGCGCGGCATGCGTTCGTCGTCGTCGTCATCATCATCATCGCCGAGCACATTCTTACGAGGTGAGTACGTGCGGTTAGTAGAAAGGTTTGTTACGTATCGTGTGCGTGCGGGTCACGCGGCGATGTGGACGTCATTATACTTGGCGTGTGTTGCCCGAGCCAGAGCTTGCGCATGCCATATGAGCACCGCTCGTTTTTGTTCTGGAACTATATATGGATAGGCAGCAACGGTTACGAGCCTGTCGGGGCTCCGGCGTCATTTCATCCGATCATATCTGCCGCTGCGCCGATGGCAGCCTCATCCTCCCTCTTCCGAGCCGCCACGCCCAGGCGCACACGAAGAGCAAGATGTCGACGAAGCTGAACACCAGCGATCCTCCGAAGACGAGCGCGTGATAGGTCCACGCGTCGTCTGGCGTGATGCCGACCTTGCTGACCACGATGGCCCATGGGAGGACCCAGAGGATGTTGGACACCAGGGATTGGTAGAGGTACCAGAGCGGTCTGGTTGCCAGCAGGATGGTCGCGAGCTGCGTGCTGAGGGCGTAGAAGATGTATGTCCAGTCTATCGTCTGGTGGGGTGGATGTTAACTTCGTCGGTAGATAGTAGAAAAATGCTTATTCTCACCCTCCACATCTTCTCCGTAATGCGTGACACTCCCTCAGTGCCCGAAAGGTAGTATGCGAAGCGGCGAGCTCCCCAGCGCGCGAGGAAAATGCACAGCGGCACTTCGAAGAGCAGTGCTATCGAGCACGACAGCAATACTGACTTGACCATCACTTCGAATCCAGGCTCCCCCGTCAGCAAGTTGGCCCCCCTCCCTACAGCCTAGTCGCAGAAAGCAACGGGGCGCGCTTCTGGGAAACAAGGCAGGCGGACGAGGAAGAAGACTCACCAAATATGTCGCGCCTCTCGGCCTTAGCCCTCCTCCTCCTCCTGCTGCCACCCGTCACGCCCGCCCCAACCTTGCCCCTCCACGCTCCCCACGCGTGCCCCACAAACGCCAGCGCCGTCGCCTCCAGCGCCTGCACCGGCACCATGACCAAGCCCCAGCGGATCGTCGTGAAGACGCCCCACGCCGTCGCGTACTCGTTCCTCATGGCCACGATCCCGCTGACCAGCCACAGATACAGCGCGTTGCGCACCGCCGACTCGGCGAACGTCAGCGCGCCCGGCGGCAGCAGCAGCCGCAGCGCAGCGAGGGAGAAGAAAGCGGGGCGGGCGCGCTCGTCGGCGGCGCGCGCCCGCCTGGTGCTGACCAGGAAGTAGGCGGCGCCGGCGAACGCGGCGGCCAGGTCGCAGGCCAGCCGGATGCCGGCCTGGGTGTTGATGGTCGGGGCGTGGGCGCCGACGTGGAAGGTCGAGATGAGGAGGAGGTCGAGCAGGATGTTGAGCAGGAACTTGGTGCTGCTGACGAGGAGCGGGATGTCGGGCCGGTTGAGGGCGCGGGTGGCCGTCGACACGGCGACTTCGAGGGCGGAGGCGAGCGCGGCGAAGGCGGAGATGCGGATGTAGGCCAGCGAAGCGGCGCGGGTCGGGGCGGGCACGAAGGCGGCGGTGAAGGAGGAGGCAAGGGCGAGGATGAGGATGGAGAGAAGGAGGCCGAGGGAGGTTTGCGTGAGAATGAGCGTGTGGGCGAGGGTGAGGCGTTGGCTCGGTGTGTGGGCGGCCAGGTTGCCTGGGAATTAGAGGGGTGAGTGCTCTTGTCGGTGGTGCTGAGGTCTGGGCTCTTCGCGCAGTCGTGAAGGGGGGGAGGGCACACCGATGATGAGCCATGAGGCGCGAGGAAGGCCTTCGTTGATAACCTCGGCGACGACGGTGATGTACTAAGTTAGGCTTGTCAGGCGGTTTTGACTGGGAACCAAGGGCTTCACGAGGCTGATACAGTGTAGGCGTCGGTGGTGGCGACGAGGGAGGTGGATATATTCGCCACCCAGAGTTTGGAGAGGGTGGCATAGAGAGCGGGGAGGATGAATGAGGCGAGATTGAAAAGCAGGGCACCCTGGTAGCTGAGGTTGTGGAAAAGCTGGTCAGTATTTGTTCCTCTGAACGAATTCTAAGCAGAAACCCCCCCCTTGGTGTTTACCGAGAGCGGCTCCATGCTTTCACGGGTCTTCGGGGGAATGAAGCGTCAGAACTGATGTTAAGGTTGGGATGGTGCGAGCCATCGCCGCCGCTGCCACTGTCTGTTCCTCCTCCGACCTGGACGATGGTAGTGTTTTTTGGAGATGGCATTATTGAGATACGTAGAAGGTTGCGCAGATGGAGGGGCGCGAGTCATGTCTGAAAGACTCGTTGAACTACTGGCGTTGCCGAGTGGCGGCTGAGATGCAGATGCGGGTGAGGTGGGGTTGCCAAGGTAGATGGTTAGCCCTAATGTGGCTTTGTCGGTGGCGGAGCGGGAGAGAATGCCTGCCCTTTTGGTGTTTGAGACTTCGAAGGCCGGACAGGGCCCGCACTGTCTGCCACTGAACACAGATCAAACGTAGTCAGTAAAGGGAGCAGGCGACGATCTGCCTTCGCCGTAGGCTGCGGCGATATGGGAGTGTCATGGCCAACCGGTAGCTCACATTGTCTTTATTCGACCAATCATGACAGCGAGCTGAAGAACGCACGAGGACTGGATGATGTCTGCTCAGTCCGCGGGCCAAATGCCTTTGTTCGAAAGACCACATTTTGTCTGCATGTGAGTTCCATAGCCTTTCTTGGCCACAGGAGGTGCTTATCCACTAGGCCCGCAGAGCTTAGCGTTGTCTCCGGTGGTGGCTGAGGCATCCAAGGCAACAACGCCAAATAAACGAGGCTGAGGTAGACTGCATCATATTAGTCGGATTGCTCGTCCCTCTCCCCAGCACAGTTATTTTCTTTCTACAGTTTCCCAATCAAATTTGAAACCAGGACCAACCAAGAGAGCGATTTTCGCCTCCAGCTCACACAAAGGTTCCGCGTTGCTCCTGCATAAAGAAGCTAAGCAGATCAGCGAGCTCCTGCAGGTCAATACTCTACAACTTTCCGGGGCCTCCATTTCACTCTACAGTTCGACTCTCGCTACTGTAACCCCTCAAATATCTCGTCCAATCATGCCACCATCAAACCAAGGGCGGAGCTTGTCTCAATCGTCGCCCACCGCACCTCCTTCGACGGCGCTTAGCTCTTTGAGAGCTACCCCCTGTGGTGCCGCTCCGCCCGAAGACGATTCGAATGAGCTCATACCGGACCCAAAGACGCTCAAATTCCCTCCGCGTCCCAAGTCAGTCTACGAGCTTCCGGCGCCGCTGGACTTCCTCACCCCGTCCAAGTTCCATGGCGACTTCCCACGGAATGCCAAAGCCAACCGCATCAAAAACTTCCCCCCCGAGCAGATCGAGAAGGACACCCTTTCCACACGCGTGATCCTGCACCCCCGCATGCCGCTCCTCCTGGGCACCTTCCTCGAACACAAGCGCGCCCACGGCTCCCAGTATGAAAAACGCCTCTACCAAAACATGAACTGGCACCAGCTCGCCACGCGCATGATATCCAAGCGGCCCCTCTGCTTCCTGCAATCCTGCGACTTCACGCGCCTCCGCGACAACCGGCTCATCGGCGCGGCATATGAGGAGTGGGACCGCGTCGGCACGCCCGCACAGCATCTGAACACCCACCTCTTCCTCGACGATTACCTCTCCTACGAGGAGATCATGCTATCCTCCCTCCTCGGCGCCTCGGCGCCCACCTACTTCATCAACAGCGACAACCGCTTCAACGCCGCCCAGTCCGCCCACGGCGGCGTCGCGCACGAGCCGCGCGGCGTCGTCGTCGGCCTCGTCGGCCCCCGCTTCGACCGCGACGGCCAGCACGACACCCCGCTCATCTTCAAGCCGCTCCCGCCCGGCGAGGTCCTGGGCGGCTCCATGGACCCGAGCGTCTGCCGCATCGTCCAGCAGTGGCTGCTGCCCGGCGTCGACCCTGACGCCCGCCCGCCCGCGGCGCGCTACCTTGCCGGCGGCATCGATCCGCTGATGTACAAGGCGCGCCTGCGCGTCTCGTTCGAGCTGCTGCTGCTGGAGGCCGAGGCGCGGGCCAAGGCCGTCGGGAGGGATGCCGTCGTGCATGTCGTGGGCTTGGGACTGGGCGTGTGGCGCAAGCTTGACGTGCAGACGGAGCTGTATATAGAGGCCTTTGCGGAGTGTCTGCGCGAGACGGATCTCGGGAACGTGGCGGCGGTCGAGTTTGGCTGGATCGAGAACGTGTCTGAGGGAGCGAAGAGGAGGGTAAGGGAGGCAGGCGCAGTGAAAAAGATTGATGTACGGTTTACGAAGAAGGATCCCTGCAGGAAGTTGACGGGCGATGACGAAGGGAGGCTGCTCGTTGTCAGTTGGGCATGGGATGGGAATTCTCATGTCGGGAATGAGTACTGGAACGGGCACTTGTCGTCGAGCAGTGATCCTGCTGCGGTGTGCTTCTCCACGATTGGCGAGATTATGAACCCGGATATCAACCCGTTCGCGGACCGGGTCATCGTGCTGGGCGTGGGAAACGGGGAGGAGTCGCAGGCCTTGGGTGGTAAGGACATTTCGTAACGAGAAGACTATTGCGACGGGTAAGAGTTTGGTGAGGGCAGAGAGCGTCCCGAACGGGAAGGAAAGATCAGTCGAAGGGCTTGGAGCTTGGGTTGTCAGATGAGGGCTATGTGGCGCAGTCGATGAGATTCCAACATTGTGGCAAGTTAGGGCTAGACGGCTCCCTTTATTTTTATTTTCATGCCAGCTTATTGCCTCAGGGAGTCTTGGATAAACCAGCTTGTTACACCCTCAGTGGCTGTGCCTCGATCTTTCAAAAGCAGAACTTGCCGAGTTGGAGTCGTCCTGATGCATAGTTCCTCGATTTTAATAAAACTTGCATCCAGACAAGTGCCTCAACTGCCCACTAGCTGTGTAACAAACGAGGATGGAATAATTCAAAGGCAAAGGTTGCGCTGAGAGGGTTCGTTCAGAGTTCCTCTACCACCTCTCTTCCACCCCAGTCCCCAACCGCGCTAAACTTTGGTGCGCTTCCATAACCCAATAAACATTGATCTACCGCACACTCGCCACTTTACAAAACCAAACTATACTGAGCAGTCGGCTCATTGCCGTCCATCTTCTACTGCCTCCAACCAATACAATCAAGAATTCCGACCGCCGTTGTTAGCCTTTCTGAAGTTGTCATCAAAATTATCATCACCATCGTCTGCTCCACTGAGAGACGTCGTTTCAAGCATGTCTTGAAGGAGGATCTGCCGGTCAAGGAGAGTTTCACAGACGACAGTGGGATTAATGAAAGCACATGCTACTACTGTCTGGTCGTGACCAATCATCGAAGCAATCTCAACTGCGTTATCCTCCGCTCCTGTCGCGGCATGATTTTCGAGGAGAATGTTCTTACCTTCAAGGACATCCCCAACCTGTGCTCTACCCGCAGTTGACGTTTATGGCAGGCTTCACCTTGAATAGGTGGACGGAATCAGGATTAAGGAGGGGTGGATTTGTTCCCGCTTGTACACTTCGGAGATGTTGCAGCTCACGTCCATGGAAGCAATGAGTAGTACGTCGAGCAGCGCTGGGCGATGGTGGTAATTCCCAATGCCTACTGGCTCGCACGGATACTGCCCCAGTTGTCCAACCTCCGAGAAGTCAACGCCGCGGAATCGAATTTCAGGCTTCGCCCAACAGCCATTCATACTGTGCCGCCTTCCCAGACGAGCCTGGAAGCATAGAGGCGTTAGTCACAGACAGAATTTGGCTGCAGAGAGATTTAGGGCGGCAGAGGCGACTGCAGAGATCGCAGTAGAACATAATATTTTGGCCACTGACAATAGTTTGACGGCATGGTGATTTTTCGGTGTAGCTTCAGCTGATTGCATGGTCATATCAAGACCAGTATCTATGCGACTGAATTTTTCCCGGGGCCTGCTTTTCTCACGGGATCGTGATGGGATTCAACGCCTTTAAGTCGCCGCCGAGTTTGTAAGGTGAGGAAATCTTTTTCCGCGCAATGAGCAATGCCTGGAGAAGCTTCGCACCTATTGTCGGGGACCCGCACCCATGTTCTGCTGCATTAAGCATAATAAAGGCGGGAGGACGAGCCAAGCGAGGCGTATAACCCTGCTGGCTAAAAATATCATACGTCCGGCCGACGCCGAAACAGGCCATCTCGTTTTTAATTTGGAGTGAAAGCCGTCGTGAGCGGACGGGGAATTTTGTTGCTAGCTACTGGCGCGGATCTGCCTGCCTTAGTCGGCCGCTATACGCGAAGATCCCCGCCTGAGACTTGACCTAAACATGGCGTGCATATACCCCACAGTCGCGCCGGCTCAGACGTTGCTAGTCGATACAAGCTTTTGGGAGCACTGACGGGCTGGAAGCGGCCAGCGAAAGATGCAGGAGAGAATAGATCCCCGACTTGGCGATCAAAGCACTGCCTTTCGAAGGAAAGTTGAGATAGTTGGTCTCCTTGATGAGTGGCGAGATGTTTAACCTCGCCTCAAGTCAGGGGCGCACAGACTCGTATATGCGAGCGAGCCGAATCGTGAAACTCAACCGGGCCAGAGCCAGGAGAAATGCCTGCTAGCTCGGGCGCTACAGCACTACGACATCGATTATACGAATGCCACCGTGAAAGCGCAGTGCTTAAATAGGAGGCCGCCCGAAGGACTCCGAGACTTCAATGCTGTCATTCGTTATTGCGGCGTGAATAGCCGTTTTTTTTTTTTCTCCTCGTCCACGCTAATTCTAATTCTCCACGGTTCTCCTCTCCTCTACGAAATACTATGCATGCATTGACGAACTTGGTTACCGCCGCATTTGCGGTCATCGGGGCGGCCGCCGCCGCAGCCGTCCCAGACCTGACCGATTTCAGCGGTGATGTTGGGACCTTCGAGGTTTCTCTAACAAGCGGCCCTGCCAGCGGCGTCGCCTGGGCCAATTTCACCGCTGTGAACACCAAGTTCAATGTGGAGGCCAACTGCAACTGGCAGTACAACCCCAACGGACCCAACCCGAACATCACACTCGGAACCAAGACAAAGACCGTTTTGTTCCTTACAGAGTGCGACACGCCTGATTTCACCCTGTACTGGGGAAACGCAAGTCAGGGTGAGTACTCCGGTTCCCAGCCAGCTCATTCACCGTCGTCGGAAACTGACGCAGTCCCAGGTGTCCAAATTGATTACAACACCACACTCACCGGGCGTCCGGTCACCATTGGCGCCAGCGATGGCCTGATCCCCGACTGCATCGCCGACACCTGCACCGCCTCAGGTGAGATCGCCATCAACAGCGTCACCCTGCTCGACAATGCCTACGCCTCTGAACCTTCCAGCCAGTATGGTTACTGGGACGTCACCTACAGAAACTTCACCAGCAAGGTCGACGTCGGCTACAAAAGCGAGGACTTCACCTTCCAGTACAGCGGGGGCGGTTACACCAGCTGCCTCAAGACCATCCCCGAGGCCGGCGCCTCCCCGAACAGGTTCTGCACCGGCGACCTCGAGGCTCAGTTCGAGACCACTGTGACGCCGGACAGGTCCATTTCTCTTAATTCGACTGTCGAGTTGAATGCTACCAACGTTACTGTTATTGGTACGGCGCCCATCAGGGGCGTCTGCTACATGCAGCCCGGTGGCCTTGTGTGCGAGGATCGCCTTCGCGTGCAGGTCTCCCAAGCTATTGCTTGAAAGAATAGATTGGCACGTTCCAAGAGCTATGAAAAGTTTAAGGTTTCTAGCAAGCGGCGGCAAGCATATTAGTACGAGACGAAGCTGCAATGACTGCCATATATCTTGTGGGATTTCCCCTGCTGCCTGCCATGTCGCACGGTCAATGAAACATACACGACCATATGCTGTAATCAATGATTTGACACCCAAAAGGCCTATTTGCCCGTAGTACACCTATGCTCTAAGCTTTCATACGTCCTGGTTCCTGTGCAATGCGCTTGAACCTCTGACTCAAGCCCATCGTCAGTTTCGACACGAACACGGGCCAGCTCATCCATGCAAAGGTCCTGAACACTCGCCTGGTATTGTCGCCCTGAGATGGCTAAGTTAGAGCAATGGAGAATGGCTGCAAGTACTTAGAAAAAACTGGGACGAAACAACGATGAGCTAACGAAGGCGAAAGGATCGGCTGTGGCCGCAGGGAGTATGTCCCTGGATCGAGTCACCAAGCAGTGGCACGTGGTGACGTTCTGGAATCCTTTGCAATGACTACCTTCGACCCTGGACGTTCACGTTATCAATAGGGGCCCGCATCTTCCTTTGAAATTGCATCTTCGCTTATATCAAACTCCGCTCTTTCGCTACTTTGTCCTACTTAATGTGGGCTGCACCATCGACACCCTCCTTTGGCACCGCACTTCCCAACTGTCTCCGCCATCTTTACCACGGACGTCGCCCCCTTCGTACATGGATACTCTCACCTGCAATTCAAGATTCCCGAACTTGACTTATTCAAGCGAGTGGAGCGTAAAGAAAATTCTGTTCCCGTGAAACAAATGAGATCTCTGCTCGGAAGAACGCGCATCATTGTCTTAGCACCCATGCACACGATAGCCTGGTTGCAGCTACCACGTGCGGTAAGAGAGAGACGACTGGGTGCGGGAGCACCTGTAACGGGTTTGAGCGTACCCACTGCCCCACGCCAACGCAGGCCTCCTTCGTAGCAAGAGAAGCACTGGAATGGACTCAATTGAGGATTAGTTTTGGCATGATCAGATAATATACCAGTCCGTGACAGCACCGATGTGGACACTCCGATGTAACAAGAGGTACTCCAACACGTGTGTGAGGTCTTCGGCGAAGGATTGGGCGAATTCAAGATATTGGGACAGGCTCCGAGCGACCTGGAGTAAAGATATCAGAAGCCAACTGAGTGGTCGTCTTTTCGTTCCTTAACCTATTCCCTGGATCCGCATATATTATGGCCTTGCGCCGAAATGGTACTGATACGATTCGCAGGGTGTAATGGGCGGCTTGAAATTATTCCTAAGCAGATATGGCAATCCTTGCTGTCTACAGCTCGATTATAAATCATAGCAACTCCAGTCTTCCTATGTCCCGTTTACTTGATTCTGTATATTTCGAGCGCATCTCCGTAACCTTAGAAAGGAAGGTCGACGGGAAGGTCAACGAGCACTATACAAATCATTAGCAAAAGGGAGTTGTCTTCCCCTGCAACGGAACAATGTGGCCCACTCACAATTCAGCTTGCACGCTTCGTCACAGACAGGGTATGGCTCTCCGTCATGGTCGTGGTTATGTTTCAGGTGGATCATGCCATCCGCATACTCGATCAGCTCCGGGCTGCCCAGTTTCCGAATGCCGTCAAGGAGCAGCTCAAACGTATCCGGAGCGACGCCGCTGTTGGAGCGAGAGAGGATGTCGATGCCAGGCGACAGCGGCCCGGCCCGGGTTTCGTGGAGCACCGCGAAGGGCACGCCAGCGCTGTCGTAGCCCCATGCAATGAACTCCCAGATGTTGCTGACTATTGAGGCCGCGCCCGGCAGATTGGACTCGTACGCGTCGGGGGCGACGGGCTTGGTGGTGCCGTAGAGCTTGATCGGGACGCCGAGGAGTTCGAACCAGAAGAATTCCTGGCCTTCCAGCGAAGGGGCGGATTGGTTCGCAAGGCTGGTTGGCGTCATCTCCCATTGGATGTTGACCCATTCAGCAAAGTGCTCGCCCGAGGATGCCATCAGGTACCAGACTCCGTACTGCCAGCCATCCGGGACTTTATCCCAGCTGTCCGGTGAGGATGGCGGATCGAAAAAGGTTGGAGGAAGGCGGAATCGGGGGTCGTTAGGAGGGCTGGCATGAGCATTGAGGTAACTCAAGGAGAGCTCTGTTTTGGTTCAATTAACTTTTCGACGTCCTCAAAGCCCAGGCAACTTAGGACTCACTAGATTGTTCCCCAGTCTGAACATCGAGAGCGTTAGTACCGAGGAGAAGCGTAGCAGCTGCAGCCACTCCGAACGATCGAGCAAAGTTCCACGCCATGTTGAGACACCGATAACAGCTCCTATGTAGTTTTTACGAGGCAAGGCGAGAATTACAGAGCGTGAGGCGGTAGGATACTAACTACAGCGAGACTTCGCGCCTTTATACTGCTGAAGAGCGGTAAAATGAGGATTAACCCTTGGCATCTTGTATTATAAAGCGAGGAACGTCGGACATAAAGCCAAGGGCTGTAGAAACTTTTGGTCACAACTAATTCCAGCCTGAAAAACAAACTTTTAGGGTAGTTCGTTTCCTATACAGTCCGATAGGTCAAATGCCAGGTCGAATACGTCCAGCACGGATGCACCGGTACCGTGTCATGATATTGTCTGCAATACGAAAATGGAAAATAAAAACCTTATTACGTATGATCGACTGGATTTGCACTTTATAGGATAAAGATGTGGTGGATTTTTTGGTCAGAGCTTTATTGGTCGGAAGAGAAGGTAAGCATCTGTACTTGCTAAGGTCACTTAAACCGCCCCGCCAAACATTCGACGGTATAGCGTGAGATCCGATGCATCACCGGGCATCCTGCCAGAGTCAGACCGCAACTTTTACTTTCAGTCGGTGAGAAGCAGTGACAAACTGCTGTCCCTGCAAGAGTAGCCAGTGTAGCTGAGGGGGCCGGGCTCAGTTCATTCTTTACGCACGTATTGGCCATGAGTCCTTGCATGTGGCTTGCCGCGAAACAGTTCCCGCGACATGAAATACCGACATGTTATAGTCGGGAGAAGCTATGAAGTTTCTTCCGGCGTACTGGAATCGACGTGGTGGAACAGTTGCCGTATGCATATTGAAAGTCAGATCCAGTGAAGATCCTTATCTGCCAAGCAAAGCTGCACACACATATATGGCAAATGCACGCTGACCCTACTCAAGCCTTCCACTCTTCCAACAGGCATCGCAGGGCCAAGTAGCCGTTGCGCTTTGCAGCCCCAAGAGTTCCAACAAGGGGGCGAAGCCACAGCGTACATACATCGGGCGACTCAGGCGAGTCTTGGTTCCTCCACCATGTGGCAGATATCTATATGATGTACCATCGCATCACCGAGAATCAAACAACCGCAATCCTCGGATCATTTGGATATAGATGCTTGTTTCGGCATGATCAGTTGATATTTCCCCTTAAAAACCAGAATCTACCTCCGAGTCTTCCGTGTCTCTCGACAAGACCCAACATTTTTAACCTCTTCATTACCTGGACTATACCCGGGGCTGGCATAGATTGATACCATATCTGACTGGCGCACACAGCGAAACGAGGTACTCGCCGGCTGGTCAAAAGAAGCCATTTTTGCTCTCGTCACATTCTTTGTCATGGTTATTATCCCAATCACCACGTCTTCTGTCTGCCGGGCTGCAGTTTTGTCCAAGAAGTACCTGAGCCTCCTGTGCTTCTACCCGTAAACTAGTAAGATGGATTACCGTATCTTCCCGTCTGAATCCCGGTTAAAATTTGGATGAATCAGGTCATGAAGAGTCAGAATCGCCCCCATTTCCCATGTTTTTTTGCGAATCAGCTTTTGAGGTATCGCAGCCGGAGATACTGGAATGAGAGGAGCTATAATTGCTACGGAAAAGGCACATTAATTTGCAAAACGGCGGAGAGGAGTATTAAACACGCCTTTGCCTCGCGGGCTACAAATTTATTCACATAGCTATGTTGAAGCTTTGAAATTACTTCTATGCGGCTTGCAGACGTGACGAGGTACCGCCCCACAACGTGAAACCCAAGAACCTGGCGGCTGTTTTCAGCACTTGGGAGCCATCATCCAGCTACCCGACGATCCGACTCACTTGATAGACGAACGTGAGAGGGCGCATCTTTTCGCGTCCGAACTCATCGTGAGTGACCTGAATTACACGGCGGAAGGGTGCGATGTATTTATGCTTGTTGGACCTGAATTTAGGAAAACTGTATGCCTGCTTCGAGGCACTCCCTGATTGACCGGAGTTCAGGCAGTTGTACATGCATAGCTACAGACACATGACTACGTACCTTCACTCCAAGCGTACTTACATGCAAAGAAGATTAGATGGTGGCCTACGGAAACCAGGTGCTGTCCATTGCATAGCACAATACCACGCCAAGCATTGTGGTGGGTATCTTGGTTTCTTCCCAACCATTCCAACCGCGCATGTTTACTTATAGATGATGTTCCGCAGAAGAATTAAATAAACTTAAGCCTTAGCGCATTAGGCCAAGGAAGCTGGCAGCAGTTGGCACAGATTGAAGAGAAGCTCAGTGGCATATGCAATAGCTGATATGTAGAAGCCGAAAAATTGGGTTTCGAGTGTGAAACCCCCGTCCTTCTGGTCCTCCGTAGCGATAGGGAAGCTGCCATGCGACGGCCCTACTTTCCGCAGAGGATCCGATCTGCTCTGCTCCCTGCCTCTGGTATCGGACCAGCATCCCATTCTGCCCTTTTGCGCGGCTATTCTCCGTAGATACTCGAGAGTCGTCTTGCCTCTAGCATTACACCCTAGTCATGCTACGCTTCAGTGCTTTTGTATCACGCTCTATAACCGTTTATGCACCAAAATGGCGCTGACTTTTGGTGAAAGGAGTATATGAGAGACTGTTGCATGTAAATAGATGTAGAATCCGAGATTAGACAAATCCCTATAGCTCATGAGTAATCGGGTTGACGAAGCTTCACAGCACGACGCTGTACCTACCAATCCTCTCCTCCATGAGCCCCATGCCAGATTCTCAGATGGAAGAAAGCTCAGAGAGAAGCTAGACAACCCAGTGTCCGGCGAAGGGGACTTGAGGCCTGCATGACCCCGCGTGAGGCCATTCTGGTGCCGAGTGGACGGCCTCACCGGCGACCCATAGACGCGACACCCAGGACGCCGATGATGCGGATGAACTCCCACCGTGGAGCTCATGATACCGATCCGTTTCAACAGCACCATAGCCCCCCTCACCACCAAATTCGGTCTGCATACGTCCAAACCGGGACGCAGCCCGCACTCAATTCCTCAAAAAAGGTGCGCTCCAAACCACGCAGCCCTGAGGCTAAGCCGCTCTTCCCTTCGCGCTCATTGGCCACACTACGGATGCGAGCAAGTATAGCAAGCACATCGGTGAGCATGATGTTAGACGAGGCTTGCACGGTACAGCCCCGGCCGGGAGCCCAATGAGACGGGCCGGCACGCGCCTTGCGCCTCCAAAGCTTACGCTGGACGAACGACTCAGGCCGGCTGGCTACGGTGGGGCGTGAGTAAGCCAGACACGCTCAAAGCACACCGCGGCCTGCTTTGCTAAGCCCGTCAACCACACTGATTCGCCTCGAGCTGCAGACGCCCGTCCTCATCCCTGTTGCCCGCGCTTGCCCAGCAGGCACTGAGGCTCTGATGCAAAAAAAAAAAGAAATGGATGTTGAGGAGAGGAGGCTCATCAGCGCGAGACCTACTCGCAAACGTTATCAGAGCTGCCTTTTTTTTTTTTAATATCCCATTGTATACACACCCACCACCACAGCTCTTTATAAGCTTCTTTACATCCGTCGAGAACAGCATCCGTGTCTCCCCATCGCCGCGCATCACACTCGCTCCGGCAGCCTCGTCTTGTCGATCCACGCATCTCGATCAGCCTATCCCATCCGTCAATCATGGATCCGCACACCCAACACTGCACCTCCACCGCCGAACGCTCATCCTCCTCCTACTCCTCCTCCTCCTCCTCCAGCGAATCGTCCGAGGCGCACTGGACGAACGAAGCCATCATCGCGCTGACCACGCTGCTCATCACCGTCACCCTCGGGCTAGCCGGGTGGATCAGGCGGAAGCAGCTCATTCGGCTGTGGCGCCGAATCAGCAGGCGACGTGGACGGCAAGCAGGTAAGTAAGGAAGTTTGCGTTCCAAGGCAGCGTGCACGCGCACGTAAACCATGTTCCGAAGCTGACCGAAGGACAGATCAGTGTCTCGCAGAGGCAAGAAGAGGAGACACAGCGCCACGGCTGGCTGCCGGTGCCGTCGGCGGCCATGGCGACCACGACTGGCATTATGACGATCCAGAGCGTCAAGCGGGGCCGCTGCAGCGGTCCCTCGCGAATGGAGACGAATCGGCGTCAGGCGCGCGTCGATGTTTCCGGGTCGCCGAGTATCGCGTCTCGGCCGAGTACCGCTGGGCGGCGGGAAGCTTCGTCTAGGTAGCAAGGTCGATTCGCGCTCGTCGCTTTTGTCATTCCTGTAAATACGCGCGTTCAACACAACCGCCGTACATACGAAAGAGGAGGAGATGCGAACTCACACTTTCCTCCCTTTCCCACAACGACCCCAACCACACCATCTGTAAATACTTCAACCGTGATACCCCTGTACAGACGGCACGTCTGTCACAATACGCATCAGGCCCCGCAGGCTTGTAATAGATATTTCGTAGTTCCTCTGCTTCAACTCATAAAAATAACACCACGCTATGCCCACTCGAGAATGAAAGGGAAAACACAAAAAACGAGACCAATCCCACCTTTTCTTCCTCACACTCGTGGATAGTCATCCCATTATCTCTACCACCTCCATAGCCTCTCAAACACCTCTACCACTCCTGCCCCTCTCCCCCACCACCGCCCTCAGTCCCTCCACTACCTCCCTTCCCAACCATCTACACCTACCTCCCTCCTCCACTGCCCTCTCGGCCCACCTGAACAGAAGCCTTAAATTCCGTAAGCCGTCTGCATCCCAGCCCCTCAACGCCGCGTCCCTGAGAACCAACCTCTCATCAACCGGACTCGTCTTACTATCCGTCAACAACTCGATGCCACCGGACGCGCTGCTGGTGGCGAGAGCAGTCGAGATGCTGCCGGCCGAGTTAGTCTGGGCGTCCGTGGGGATAATGAGGGCGGAAACGTCGGCCTTGCTGATGAGCGGGAGGGGGAATGATGAGGTTGTGCCGAGGCGGTGCTGTGTGGACGAAGATGAAGATGGGGACATAGTCTCGCCGCCACGCAGAGCGGGCAGCGAAAAGATCCAGTCCCACATGACAGTACGGAGTGTAGCAGCCGAGTTGGCAAGCTGCGCGTCGTTGAGGGCGGTGAGGGTGGCGTTGAAAGTGGTGGCGTGGAGAGCGGCCGAGTGGGCGGGGCGCCGGCGCGCGTGGATGGTTTGCGTGCGCTTGAACGCGGCGAGATGGGCGGCGTTGGAGACGAAGTCGAGTGTGACTTGCCAGTACTCGGGCGAGTTGGTCTGGATGGTGGCGATGGTGTCGAGCTCGGGGAGGAGGCAGGGTGCCGTGTAGTCACGTGCAGCGCCGTCTTTGAAAGTGACGGTAAGCGGGAGGGAGATGGCGCGGCGGGTTTCAACGTCGCGGATGATGACGCAGCGAGGCTCGGCTGCGAGGACCCAGAAGTGGCGGAAGGCTTGAAGATGTGCTTTGTTGTCAAGGACATCAGTGGGGAAGAGCGGGTAGAAGGCGCAGACGAGGGACGCGATGGCAAGGTTGGAGGTACTGAAGGTGTAGCTGCCGCCGGCGATAAAGAGTGCCCCCAGGGCCATGTGAGCGGCGAAGTGCGAGCCGTATGGGACATCTGGACTGACACGACCATGGAGCAAGCGCAGGCGACGAAACACAACAATATCGCCGGTGCCAGCCATAACCGTAGCTGCAGATAGTGCGACGAGATCTTGGCAGTTTCGCACCGTGTTACGAGTAAGACGGGCATCGTATCGAATGGCCGGCAAGTGACATAGCCTGATGAACTCATCCAGATATGCAACCAAGAAGTCCCGGACCTGAGTATTGCCAGTGCCTGCGTGTTTAAGACCAATGCTCCAAAGCAGTCCCGCTATGATGTTGTAGAACGGCATGTGCTCGCTACGGAGAGTTTTTATTTCTGTCAGCGTATGATTGATGACATACTCAGGCGGGAGATTCGTGGTGACCCAGTCGTAATTGGCCTGGATGTTATCCCACATGATCAGATGCTTCGCTAGAGTCCGTAGCAAGAATATGTCTGGGCGAACGTAGTCGAACTGGGGAATAGTATCTGGGACGCCAATCTTGCGGGCTACGGATGCATTCTGTGTTTTCATAAAAACCAGAGCAATAGCTATTACGGCGCCGGCAGTTGCTTGGTCAAGGATGTGGACAACATCCACCGGTTTGGGACCAACTGCTACGGCAAGAAGCCTTTCGACCAGCCGCATATCATGGAGGCCATGGAGATTGTTGCCATTGCCGAGATTAATGAAACCGAGAGCGAATCCCGCGGCGAGTCTGTAACCTTCGTCCCGGATGTTGTCCGACGGAGCGGAAGGATCCTCAAGCTCAACATGCTCGATCTCCGAGAGCATTATTTCACTCATCCTACGATGCTGACTGTTCAGATAAAGCAGCCCAATGCCCATCAGGCCGGTAGTTTGCGCCAGGGGGGGCAAATTTAGGTCTGCAGCCCCAGGAGGCAGCATGCGTGTTACATGGACGGAAAGAAGCCGAGTGACCAGCGTGTCCATGGTCCCCATATAGGAAACGGACAGACCAAGAAGAAGACCGATCGAGGTCATACTATGCTTCGGCGTAAGATACTTGAAAGACAGCCATTTGGCGATGTTCTTGAGATGACCATTCAAGCCGAGACCGAAAAGCAAGCCTGCATGCTTGTTGCTCAATTCTGCCGGCTTGTTATATGCGATCCAAGACGTATCAATACCCTTGGCTCGTCGGGATATGCTGAGGCCAGCCGAAACGCCTGCGTGGAAGAAGGCCCATGCGAACTTTTCCTCGGTGTAAGTCGACCGATCAGCGCTAACAGTATTGTTAAGAGGCTTCATGGTGCAGAGAGTGGTGAATCCGTGAAGGGGATATTTTTCCGTAACAAGCGGCCTTTTGCTATCAAATTGAAGCATCGAGTGGCCAGATGGTAGCGCGAATGTTCGGAGCATGACCCATTGCATGACACTCTTCTGCGCATCTAAGTGCTCAGCCTCTGTCCATGAGGGATCAGGGATGCATTCAGCAACAGCAGGACGAAGCGGTTCGAGTATACGGAGAGCTTCAATATATCGTCGGTCTTCGCTGAAGATGAGACGTGTGATCATGTGCCTGTCAGCTTCAGAGGAGCTTTGCGCTGGGTCATTGGCTTCTGCGGACTGGCATATACTGTGGATGTCGCGGTTCGCAACCCCAGGGCCAGCTATCAGGGAAGCAGAGTTTGGAGATGTATCGGCATCAGACCGGAGGAGCATAGTCAGATCTTCCCTTCCCACAACCTCAAGAAGTTTCTCGTCCCATGTGGTAGGCGGGCTTGCCTGGCACTCCACAATAGCCTCCCGGATCCCCGCAACTACTGCTGATGGGAAAGTCTCCAACATTCGATTATCAATCCCATTCTCGATCATAGTTTCCACTTGGAGGCTAGCAGTCTGCTCATGCCTGCGTATCCTCGATGAGTACCTACACAGAGCTGCGGTCCGCGGAGTCAACCTCGTGATAACCTGGGCGAGAGACTGCTGTTCATGAGTAGTCTGGGGCTTCTCTGGCTGAGCTATCAGCATATCCAGAGTCGGAAAGCTCTGGTATAGACGGGGATCAAGCATCTTCTCCAGCCAATCGAATATCGAGGGTGGCTTCTCCCACGGAGGCGCGGCGACAGTTACAGTGGTGATCGAGGCTTTTATTAGTCAGCATGGATGACCAGACTACGGTTAGGACGCATGTGATAGTCTAGCTTAGGAGATAAGACATACCTTCTTCAAAAACCCACTGATCAAGACTTGCACCATCGAGGCTATAAGGGCTGCCAACTTTCCAATCCCAGAAATCCCAGTCGAGCCAGCGCCCAAGCTGAGCCAGGACAGGAGCGAAGTTTCCAGTTTCAGAGGACTTGAAATCTTTTGTCAGAACATTGAGCTTCTCCTCCTCCCGCAGGAGATGCAGAGCAACAAGTATAGAAGGTAGGTATGTGGCGTGGGAGTCGTGATGCTTTGCTCGCGTAGATCTCCCGGTTGTCTCGTGGATGAGAGATTTACCAAGAGGTTCTTGGAGAAAGTCTCTGGCAGCCTTAGCACAAAAGGGTACGAAGTCGCTCTTTCTCTTGATCCCGTAGTTAGTGGAAGGAGAAAGAAGAGAATGTCGGGTGGAAGTGCGTGGCTTCGCTTTCTCTGCAAGCGTCTGCTCCACCCAAGCCCAAGCAGAACCATCCCAGCTTTTGGCCGTGTGATCCTGGCTTTGATAACGCCACATCAACTCAAAAGGGTCGTCAGGCGTGTGACGCTTGAGAGACCTCCTGCTCGGGGTACTTTCGACAGAACGGGTAATGTCGGTCAACCGGACCGACTTCGGATCTATGCTGCTAACAGCGAAAGTGAAAATGGAAGCCACCAAGGCAGCCCATTCAACATCGAAGCGCATCTCGTTCTTCATGTTGCGCGAAATATTCCACCAGATCGCTAGTAGGTGGTCTCCTTGAGGGGGTGGAAGTACGAGCCGACAGACGGAAAGAACATTGGAAACAGTTGAATTCTGCGGCCACAGCTTTATCTGAAGACGATGCTGCCGGCTGTTGTCTTCCCGAACATCCAGCAGCCCGTCTGTCGCTGAGTGTGCTAGTGCAATGAGATTTTGGGGTACCTCAATCGTCCGATCCACATCCCCAATGCCACGTTGCAGTGCCACGCTGATTCCGACAGCGTAGGGGTTAAAGACCCTGAATCTCTTTGGTAGTGGCAGCGTAATGCGTGCCCGGGGACACCAACCGGCGAAGAGAGAAAAGACACAATTTCCGGAATTGTCTCTCGCTAAGCAGAGCACGCGTTGGATACCGTTGTCGCAAACCTTGGCAGCATCTATGTAGCTTCTCTGGCGCTGCGTATTGACTGCAGTTGGTATTAGTATGTTAGACGGTTCCTTGGTTCTAGAGCCGACGCTGGATGCTGGCATAGGAGTAAGCCGTCTTCGTTGAACAGTGAATTCATGCTCAACGAGCTCGCCCTTGGATCTTTGCATCATGTACAGAAAGAATCGTCCATCGTTCGGATAGGCATCAGTAAATGATCTAGGTGCCTTCAAGGTGAACACCTTTGGTAAATCCTAATATAATCGTCAGTGGTTCATTCATTGTCTCCGTCAACCGATAGGTGACTGACCATTAGTTTTCCATGCACTGAAGAATGGAAGATGCTTTCAGAAGTGCCAAAGGGGATTTCAGAAAACTTCACTAAGAGCAACTCCCGGCGTAATCCTTCGATAGGTTCTTGCAAACCAGATGTATCGTCGCCATCCCCCCCGAGAAGTTCATCTGGAATCTCCGAATCATCAATGGTATCATCAAGATCCAGATCATCATCTAACGTATCCTCGAGAGAGACTGCACTCAGGCTGATCTGAGAGATGTCTCCCGGTGTAGATGCCCGAGCTTTCCTTGATGTGGGTCGGGAGCTAGGACCCAGACTCGTGCGCAGCCCTTGGCCCCCAAAAGACGGTCCTCTCCGGCTATGAC
Organism: Macrophomina pseudophaseolina; assembly: GCA_022204955.1. NCBI lineage: Eukaryota > Fungi > Ascomycota > Dothideomycetes > Botryosphaeriales > Botryosphaeriaceae > Macrophomina > Macrophomina pseudophaseolina. The sequence goes on from JAJJID010000068.1 coordinate 87,025, forward strand.
TGAAGTTGCTTCCTAAGCTGCTCCGGTGCGTAGCCTGCTCGAATGCCGACTTATCGAAACTTCTGGATAGGTCTGCTCGAGAAAGCAAAGAGCTCACGCGTCTTGATTCCTTGGCCGGCTGTCTGGCCAGGTCGGTCTCTGGGTCGAGCTGAGAAGCGAAGGCTTCTTCGGCTGTTTGCTGCTCTCCGCTTGGCTCGCGGGTTTGGCTTGCAGTAAACGAGGAAGTTCCGTAGCCCCTTCCTGGACCGCCAAAACTGTCTCTCGTGCCCTCTCTGGTCCTGAGAGCAGGGGTAGTAGCACCCGTACCCGGATGAAGCGAGCTACGCCGGCGGGACCGACCCACGGACAGAGTCGTTGAGCTGCGGCGACTTTTCTTCGCGGACGCTGGCCTGGGATCGATGTAAGAAGCGTGCCAAACGGAATAAATGCGTCGCTCGTAGTTGACGGTTACAACCAAAATCAGGGGTTTGTCTGCAGAGTTATCGGAATCCGACATTTCATTGTGTTTCGTAACATAGAGGACCTCTTCAGCCTTGTCGACAGGCTCTAGCATTTTTGAACCAGACTGTCTCACAGACCAAGAACTTTTGGCAGCTGAAGATTGAGACGCAACCACCAAACCCATTTCCGAGAAAGGATCGGTGAATGAAAATAGTCGGGGTAATCCATCAGCTGAAGGGCTTGTGCCGAGTTTGAGAAGATCGGAAAGTGAAGAGGGATAGGCGGTGCTCAAGCCAGACCTGGAGCGACGAGGAGCAGCGAAGGAAGTATTGGTCATTGGCGTGAACAGAGATGAGTTTTGTGAAAACGACTGAGTCGGCAGCTGAGAGAAAAAGGAATTCGGCGGGGCTTTGGGCACAGCTGGGCTGGCTGGAATGAAATCTGGTATTGACATCTTTCTCTGTATGAGCAGGCCTCGAGGCGCCGGGAAGACGCGCTCTACCTCAAACGGCAGGTTCACGACATGGCTGGATCCAGCAAGGAAGAAGACATGGGCCTGCGTCTTAAGGAAGACGACCAAAGCGCGAGAAAGCTTTTCCGCCTGCACACCTGATGACGAGCGTTGGCTGGTGCCCCGGTCCTCGTGTGCAGGATAACCCCGCTCACGTATCCTATCCTTGACGAACAGAGTGCCCGGGCCGTGGTCTTGTCTCAAGTCTTGAGTGGTGTTGCGCAAGGCGGCAGCGTCGTCTGAAGGGAACCAGGTCAATACAGCCTGCAGCACCTTTTCTCCTTCGACCTCAAAATTGTAGACCTTGCGAATGATGCCCCCGCGCGACCATACGACGCAGTATTCGGTCGCGGTGACCTCCTCTTCTCCCTCATCATCACTGTACGTGGACCAGGTGTAGGCGTCGGGCGGCACGTCTTCGGGCAATATGCGTTCCTGGATCAGGTAGGGTAGCGCGGCGGGGGCGCGGACACCCAGGGAGCGAATGGAGGCCATGGAGAGGCGGCAGAGTTCATGGAGGTCGTGGTGGGGAACGGTGCATGGTCTGGGGCGCAGCAGGGTGTTTTGTTGTTGACTTCTGGCGGCGGGGAGACGCGACGACGCGGGAAAGTTCAAAGCTTCAGCAACGACCGACACCACCTCCTCCATCCGCCCCAGCATCCTTAACCGCCCCACCATGGCCACTGACCTGCGGCCGCGCGTGTCGCGCAACGGCAAGCAGCTGCAGCTCTGGTACTCTCCGCCCCGCTCCGAACCCCCGTGTCCTCCTGCTAATGCGCCCTGCAGCTACGACCTCCCTCAGCGCGTCAATGTCGCAAAAATCTATCCTAAGACCGCCCCCAACGGCTCCACAATCCTCATCTACGGCCACAGCAATGGCTTGCGCATAATATGGAGAGGTGGCCGGCCGCTGAAGCGCAACCCCGCCTCCAAGGATGACGCCCGCCCCACGGTCAATGGCACCACCAACGACGCCGTCATGATCGACCTCACCGACGATGAGCCGTCGCAACCGCCTCCAACAGTCCTGGAAGATGATGTGGAATTCGATTCGCAAGAGGACGAGGAAGACGAGTCTGAACCATACCCGGCAATCGTGCAGCATCTTGACCTCCCACTTGGCGTCGAGGTCCTGTACATGTCGTTTCCGCAGATTCCCTCTGTATCGCCTTATCGGCCGGCCAGCTTGATCCCGCCCATTTTCAAGGAGCGAATCGTGCTTTCGTTAGCCTGCGCGGATTCAAGCGTACGTGTCGTTACCTTGCCACTCGCTCCACCGTCACATGCGCGCAAAGCAGCCGATCGCAGCAAGCACAAGAATCCATATGGCGAACAGGTCCTCCGCATTGAAGGCCAACATGGACACCAGTCGATCCCCCGTGGCATCACTATGACATGGAGTTCTCGTAGCTCGGACACTTATCCGGAGAACACGGACATGGATGTCGATGCCTCGGATGACGATGACACTGACAGCCTGCGTCCGCGGAAAAGGATTCAAGGAGACGAGCCGCTGGAGTGGGATCTGATCGTGGCTTCCCATTCCATCGAGGTCACCGGCCTGTTGCACATATTCCGCATTCCGCTCCTTTTGAAGGACAATCAATATTCACTCACAACCGACCCCATCTTCCCATTTCAGACGCAGTATCTCACCGCTCCTGCCACTTGCGTATACTTCAGCTCGTCCCAATTCCCAAGCCATCGCCATCTGCAATTACTTGTAGCAGATGCCAAGGGCTCTGTCAAAGTGTATGACCCGCTGGCTCCCCCACGAGCACGACCCCGGTCCGCCGGTCGAGACGTCGTTATTGAGCCAAGCCCTGGAGCCTGGATCGCATCCTTCTTGACAAGTTTTGAAATCCCGAAGAACCACAAGGTCTCAAATCCCTACCTGGCCCGGAGAAAGACCATCCTGGACGCTAAGTGGGCATCTGACGGGAAGGGCATCGTCGCGCTATTGTCTGATGGCGAATGGGGCGTTTGGGCCATGGATGGCGCGAACACCGCACGCAATGCCTCCACCAAGCCCGTCTCGACATTCGCTCTCCGCGGCTATGTGAGTGGTGGAGATGCCAAAACCAGCACATCCAACCTTGCTCCCACCAAATCCGGCAGCAACAAGAGCCTGGCCCTGGCACCTATGACCCCCAACACCCGCCGCACGCGCGAAGAGGCGCTCTTCCATGGGCCCTCCACTAGCAATGTCGACACACCCCGCGGCGGCATCTCCGTCTCCAGCTCGCCGCCTGCCACCAGCAGCGGCCAACCCGAGGACTCGATCATCATCTTCTACGGCGACGACATGTACCGCATCCCCAATCTCCAGCAGTTCTGGAGTCGCAGCACACACAGCACCGGCGCCGGCTCGCTTTACGGGCCCGGCCTGGCGCGCGTGGACGCCGTCGCGCTCTTCGGCGAGCCCCTTACCGACGTCGAGCAGTTTGCCAAGCCCAAAGGCGCCGCTGCCCGCATGGGCGTGCCCCGCGACTTGCTCGTCGTCGGCGAGCGCCGCATTGTCGTGCTTGCCACTGTTAGTCCTGAAGCAAAGGCTGGAAATCTCTTTGCCAAGGAGCTCGAGGCGATGGATCGGACGGAGAGGGTCGACAAGGATCTGCTCAAGCGCGGAGAGCTTGACATTGGCGGCATGGACCGCTTGCTCGATACCATGGCGAGCGGCGGCGCGGGAGCAGGCCCTGATGATCCGAGGGCTTTGCGTCTCGGCAACGGTGCTGCTGCGCAGAGCACGAGAAGAGTTGGGTTCGCGGGTCTGAGCAGCCTGGGCTCGTCGAGGTGAAGACAGTCATTTTGATACGGATGAGCAGCAGGAGCCATGGTAAGTGGATTGAATGAGCGCTGGATTGTGTGGACTTGCGATAGCGGCAGGCCAGGGGCTCGACACGACGGCCCTCGAGTCAGGCTGTCAAGATATTCAAAAGCCTTCTCTCGTGCTGGGAGTGCAACAAAACTAATATACCCCAAATCAGCTTTCTCTGCTCTCCCTTCTCTCGCTCTTTCATTTCTCCTTCTCCCTCATCAATTGCCGTTTATATCGCTGATTGCTACCACTGACGCACACCCGCCACTTGGAGAGCTCCCCTCCCCCAACCTCCCTCCAATCTTCCCGTTCCCTTCATTCGCGATGTCAGGTGGAGCACTAGGCAGAAGTACGCCCTAGATCAGCTCAGTATTCTTCGCGATAGATCAATCCTCGCCCCTCTCTCTCACCTCACCCTCCGAAAGGAGTGCGTGTCGGAGAGGTGGCAGCCACGCAGCGTTCGCCCCGGATGATCTCAGAATAACACATACATATCTGACATCCGACGGACAGCGTCGTCTTCCATCGGCCTTTTACCCGAGCGTGCTTTTTCCTGGGGGAAGAAGCGCGTGAGGACGGTTTTTGCGTTGAAATGGGAGAGTGCGCGGCGCATGGTATCCTTCTGTTCTCAGGGATGGAAAACGTGGATTCTCGTGCGCTGGTTTGGGTGCTACTGCTACATTTTATTTTTATTTTATTTTTCTCACTCTTCGTGCTTTCTCTGTCACTTGAAGTTGTTGTGTTTGATGTCGGCGTAGCATGACTTCCAATTGAGCCTTGAATCCACGAAACCAAGGTGCATGAATGTATCTGTGACGTGTTCCGACGTGAGGAATTACATCGAGTTGAGTGCTCCACCGTAGTTAGAAGATTCGCATATATTGTCACCTACGCAACCCACAGTAAGGGGAGAAGTACCATCCAATCGTTTTGATCATTTGTAACTTTTATCCCTTTTTTTTATCCCTTTTCTACTACTTGCTCATCGGGTCCCCTCCCATTCATCCAACCCTACCATTCTTCTATCAACTATCGCTTTTCTATACAGGGCCATCAAGTTCGAACTGATCCGCTACTTCCCCGAATAACAATCTTGTCATTCCATACATTCCCTCTACTACCTACCAATCTAGTGAGCGGTTTTACCGTCATATGCCTTGCAGATAAATGGCATATTTTCTTTTTTTTTCATTTCCAGCTCATCCCAAATTGACAGAAGCGAACGAATCTATCCGCCTCCAGTCACCCCATTTACACACAGGAAAAGCCAGACTCACGAACGCGCTCGCAAAACTCTCATAACAGGAGTGCTGAAAGCACCCGCACCATGTCGCAAGATATTCAGAGGATAAGAAACCCAACCAGACAACCAAATCACACCAGGAAGTAGTCAAACGACGATTCCAATATCAAGCGAGATGTTTTATCAACCGTGGAAACCGAGCGCCTCGAGCTCTTTCCTGATTGACTCTTCCGTGTGGATCTTCTTGACCTGCGTATCCTCGAGTTTTTCGCCACCAGCCTGACGCATCTTTAGGTCGTCGATGGCGCGAAGCTTCTTCATCAACGAGCGGATCTTCTTGTCTTGTGGGGAAACGCTGCCAGGGGACGTGACGGTGAGCTCGGGAGCGGCACCCTGGGCGGGGGCTTGCTGCTGAACGGGCGGCTGCTGGGTCTGGATCGGAGCCATATGACGCTGACCGTTCTGTCCCTGGCTGGGGTTGTTGCGGTGGTGCTGGTTGTTGCCGCGATATTCCGGGTTGTTACGGTAGTCCTGGCTCGTACGGTAGTCCTGGTTGTTTCCACGGCGGTTCTGCGAGGGAGTACGACCGTCCTGGGAGTTGCGCGAACGGTTGCGCGAGTGGCTGCGGGCCTTGCGGTCGGGGCTGATACCGTTACCCTTCGGTTGTTCAGCACCGAGACCAGCGGCCTTCTCAGCAGCCTCCTTGGCTTTCTTGGCCTCACGCTTCTTCTTGTTCTTGAGGGCCGCCTTGGAAAGACCATCATCAGCACCTTCTCCAGTGCCGGCAAGGCTAACACCACCACCTGGGGCAGCACCCGGGGGAACGTGCTCCTCGGCACCAGGCACCTGGCGACGGGGTCTACCGAAGGTACCACCATTCATGTTCCCGCTAGTAGAGGAGATACCAGTGTTGACGAAGGCGGCACCGCCCTCATCCTCACGCTTGAAGTGCAGTGGAGTGCTCGTCCCCCGGGCGCCCGGAGGCCTATAAGCGCCAGCAGGCTTCGTCGGAGCCTTGACGGTGGCCAAGTACTTGGTGGCAGACTCGTGGGGAGTGGGGACAGAGCCAAGCGGGTTGTCCAATGGGTACTCGGCGGTCGACTGCGGGCGCCAGGTGACATGGTAGAGCTCGTTGAACTCAGCAAAGTACTGCAGACCTCCAGTCACGTGGTAAATCCTGATTCCGTTGTCCACACGAAGACGAGGGCTGGTGGTGGCAGTCATGATGTGCTTGCCATCCGGACTCCACTCGCAGATGGAGGAATTAGCCGCTTCGATGGTGCAGACCTTGGCATAATCCTTCTCCAGGTCGTAGATATCCATTTGGCCGGCCAAGTTTCCAAAGCCGGCAACGAGGACAAAACGCCCATGGGGCGAGAAGAGGATCGTATTGCGGGGAGCAAGGGGGAAGTTATGGGTAGCGACTGCACGCTGGTTGAAGATGGTAGTTTTAGCAGGCATGTAGCCGTAGACGACACCAAACTCTTTCGAGTTGGGCGACCAGGTCACGTCATGAATCGGGCCTTCCTTGTCTTGTCTTGGGTCAGCATTTTCATGATATCAGAATTGCCGCATAACTCACCAAGAGTGATGCGCGCATCAAATCCGCCGTTGGCGCTGAGAATGTACATGTTGGTCTCGCCATAGTAACTCTTGTTAGTCTTGTCGACATCGGTCTGGGCAAGCACGATGACGCTGGTGCCCAAGTTGTTCCACTTCATCTGCACCTTGTCGCCCTTGAAGAAAGTCTTCTGCGAGACAGGCGACTGGAACTGCGGTACGAGAAAGACCTTGACGCTGGCAGGTTGACCCTAGAAGGTGGTTAGGGAGCAATAGGGGGTTTAGAGCATCAGCATGACGCACCTTGCGCTCGGGGACAAAAACGGCAACTGAATGGTTCTTGCCCGGCGAGATAGCAAAATCAGCAACGCCTTCGAGCCTGAGCTTGTTCCAGACAGTGCTCAGATCCTCGCTCTGGTAGAATTGGACCTCGTTGGTGACGCAACGAGCACAGAAGCGCTCATCGCTGGTGTACTGCAGGTTCCAGCCGGTCTGGTTCTTCTGCACAAACTGGCCAACAACACCCCTCTGTCCCTCGGCTCCGGCGTTGTCGTCGATCGTCCTCCACACCTTCAAGTTCTTGGTAGCGTTGCCGGACTCGTCCTTTGTCGGGCGCTGCCAGGTGATGATGTAGGTGCCTAGTGGTGAGAAGCCGAGCTCGAAGACATTCTCGGCGGGCAGCGTGGTGACGACATTACCGCCGGCGGCGTCAATAACGAAGACCCTGGCTCATTGTCAACACGAGGTCTTTGCGGTAGCGATGTCATGACCCACTGTTCCGGGGATGCCCAGGCAAAGTACTTGCCGTCAGGAGAGTAGCAGCAGCAGCGAAGGTTGCCCTCGGGCCTGTCGGTCAGGGTTAGCTCTGGCAGTCGGGGATGGCAGGCAGCTGATGGGGCTCACTTCTCAAAGGCCGGCAGCTCCTCGTAGACCGGGGCAGCGTTGAAGACGCCAATGCCCTTCAAGGTGCGGTCTGGGCAGTCAGCGATGTTTGTGTGGCAGGCAGGGGAGGGCAGGCTCACAAGCCAACTGCGTCGGTTGGGCCATGACTAGCGAAAGCCACAGGTCGCGAGGCAGAAGTGCGGGTGGCGAAGTTGTCGGAGCAGTGCGTTTGAGCTTGGGCGAGCGTGGAGGGGATTCCTTTGTTCTGGAATCGGGCTGAAGGCGCGCTGGACAGGGCTTCGAAGATGGGCCTGCAGCTGGTTGGGGGCGCGCAGACGGTCGCTGAGAGGAGCGCGAGATAGTCAAATCCGCGCAGGCACTGCTCGGTGGGCTTGAGGGCGAGTCGTCGGGCTGGCGGCGGACACGGAGGGTGATGTCTGGGGCTGGGAGAGCAGCGTGGAAGCGTCAAAACAGAAATGTGATGCGGTGCCAAGATTTCGAGCAGCTCTCAGCCCAGCCCGGCCGGCCCAGCCCTCTCTCCCTCCGCCACCCGCCCTGCCGCCCTCGAGCCCTGCCGCCCTGCCGTTCCGCTCGCCGCATGAGGAATCCTGCTCGAGCCCGCCTGGGCTGCGCATGCCCACTGGGCTCCCGCTCCCTTCTTCTGTCGCCCGGCACGTGACTCCGCTCCGTCACCTCCCTCTCAGCGCCGCCGCTGCCGCCCGAGTCCGCCCCTTACGCAGTCGCTCCCGGGCCCGCGGGCCTCGCGGAGATCAGTGGAGATCAGTAGCGCTCGGCAATGGGAACCGCCATACGAAGCGCATGCTCGGAAGCGTCGTCGCGAAGAAATTGAACCCCCGCAACCAACTTCTGTCTGGATCGCAAGCAGTCGGGCTTATTATCTCCGCAGTCGTGTTCCTTATTTTCCCAAGCTTCTCTCGCCCGTACGTTCCATGAGGCTCTATAGCATCCGACTTCTATTTCTGCGAAATCGCCCAGCCGGATTACGAGAGCCTCTCGGCTCAAATTATCCTCGTCTGACGAAGCGCATCAGCTGCGGTTATCGCAGCCACTGGTGCTAGGAGCAATGGTTACGCGCGATGTTGAATTCATCCGTGCTGATTGCTGGAAAGGCTCGTGGAACCCGATTGCCCAGGTCAGCACTCGCCCTTTGGCGTTGACCGAGCGCATAAAGCACTCCCTGGGAGAGCTGCGCATGTCAATCAGGGTTTTTCGCATTGGCACAGCTTGCACGCGTCTCAGCAGCCAAGCTACCTATCAGTGCCAAGACTCGTCGTCGTGCCCGCAGTTCTGCAAGTTAGTGGCTTCCAGGCCAGGGCCTATTGATGTCCGGACCATTTTCACCCCGCAGCATGGGCGGAGGATAGGCTTATGTACATGCTGACAGCTTTAGTTGTCATGGTCCGCATCTGACCGCCAAGTCGCCCGAAGTAAGAGCTACGGGTTCCGGCTCCTCATCGCCGATCGATGGTGTCGGCCTGAGCAGGAGAAACAGGATGCAGGTTCCGCTACCTTGTGTCGACGATCAACTCAGAAGAGCGGTCTTGTTCGCCGCTGCTGGGCTGTACTCAATCCGGTCAATGATCATAATTCTGGCCGCAAGTGCGAAGGGCATTACGACTAGCCCAGTGGGGGGTTGTTTGGAGTTGGCTGTCCCGTTAGTTTAACAAGCGGAGGGGGGAGCGCCGGGCGGCCTCTTCCGGATTATGTTTACGCAGTCACTTGCAGCACCACACCACGACAGGGCCCCAGCTGCACCAGCGCGAGCACTATTCAACTTTCTGCCTTTCGTCCAGCTGCCGCCGTCCTACCGCGGTAGCTGCTAGTGCCCTAACTTCCAACGTAGTAAGGAGAAGGCTCCGACAGCTTCATGATCGAGACGGCCCGCGCGCTGCCTGTAGCGCCTGAATACGTACCTTGTGGTGCGATGCGAGGTCTGGTGATTGGGCAAGGACGCCACTGGACCCGACTCCGGGTGGGCATGACTCTCAACTGCGCCGGCGGATCACCGAGGGCCACAGTCGACAACGCACATCTAGATGGCTGCCGCACCTTCTCCTGCTCTATGACCTCCTGGAGCGGGCTCCAACCTTTCAGTGCCAACCTCGGTGGCCCTGATTGGTGCCAGTCTCGTGTTACGGAGTAACGGGTTTTGGTAAGCACTGGTCTGCTCTTCCGCGCTCACTGCTGCCCCATCAACGGGCTTGCCTTGCTTTCCCCCTTGTCCCGACTTGCTATCGCCTGAATCTAGTGTCCACAAGCTAGTTAGACCTTGTTCAGACTTTCACAAACGACTGTTGTAACACAAGGAAGTTCGTAGGGCTGGAGAACCTGGCGCTCTCTGCAGCACGATAAGGTTCCGACCTAGCCGACCGAAGCACGCTTCAAATGCAGGAGCGCCACTAACGGAAGCTAATTCAGCCACGTAGAATGTTTTTGCAATGTCTTTATCTGGTGCAGGCAAGTCCCATATGCCTTACACTCCCGACAGATGCGGTTCGCTTCCCTGAATTAGAGGCATGGAACAAGGATCGGAGCCGACTCCGGCACAACACCCAGTCATCATTTGAGGTTGCCTTCACTCCGCGGGCTTTGATCGAGACAAGCTTTTGTGGAGGCATAATTTTCTGCAGGTCCGCCGTACAAGATTAAAACTTGATCATTGCAGCAGTTTGGAATATTTTCGAAACATAACGCACATTTACGGAGCGTGGTGTGGGTGATGGATGACGTCAAGGACGCGACGTCACCAGTCTCCCATGTATTCGGCACTCGAACGAATGCCCAAAGGTTAATACTGTTAGATCTTTTCATTGCCATCTCCATATAGCCCACAAACTAAAATCGTCAAAACCTCTTCTACTCGAAAACTAGGGATTTCTGTATTCATTTTCTTCTGAAGAACCCCTGAACTAGGCCCAGCGGGGCGCGCAACAAGCGGGGAGCTCATACTGCGCCCGAAAGAGGTGAATACCACGATAAAGTTTGATGATGTTGCATCAATGATGGAATAAACACCGCATTCATGCTGCTATGGCTCTTCGCTTCGGTCAAAGCGAACCACACCCTCAATCCGTCCAATGTGCAAGCACAGAGACCCTTGCAAAACATGAATCGACATCCCTTCCCTTCACCACTTCGGGCCGGCCCAAAGTCGGGCAGTATACCAATTAGGGAACATGAGCTCCTATGCCAAGCAGCCAGTACGAGCCTACCTTGTGTCCCTGTCAGGCATTGGCACGATCGCATGCATAATGGAGGACTGCTCCAGTCTCCAATGACAGAGTGGGGTCCTCATCGCCGATATTATTTCCCTTAGGAATCAGTGCTCGCTTCCAGCAGATGCCTCGTGTTTTGCGACCTGCTATGGGTCTCAGCTTCATGAGATTGATGGATATGCCTGGAACATGCCAGACGGGTTGTAATACAGCTCTGCACGATCACTCGCCTAATATCACAGCAATATTCTCCAGTCGAGTTCTTTCTGCGCTACATTTGCATGACTGACCCCGAAGCAGCGCCTACATATCACGCAGGATGGCGGCGATCCATAGATAGAGCAGAGACACATCCATCACTATGCCCCATCAAAAGCTTCATTTATATAACACTAGCAGGTACAGGGCCTCAACGCCTGTCACTGATCAAGAAGCTCGATACTGGACATTGATCGTTCGAGACAGGCCCGAACATACCCCAAATATACCTACGCGTAGCGCCTTGCGCCATTCTGTCCCGCTACCGGAGCTTGAGATCGGCGATCCATACGCTCGGCTTCCTTCACAGTCAGCAATCTCTCGGATATATATCAGGTTCACCGAGGAGGTCAGCGCTCGTCCACGGCCGGAGCTCTCACATCCCGGAATCAGGCCTTCCCAATCACCACAGCGACCAGTGGGGCGCGCCTGGGACCTTTTTTGCATAACTCTGACTCGGAGTCATCTCCGCCTCAAGTTGTGGCAGTGTGCGGTGCCGGCCAGAGACTGAGACAATCACGCTCTTGTAACAATTGTGGGTAGTGCATAACTGTTTTTAGGTCCTTTGATTACTAGACGATGCGTCGGAGGACATGAGATGACATATCAGGCGCCCATTTTTTTTGAAAATGATATCTGTGCGTCCTTTTTCCGACAAGTTCCTCCTCCCATCCATCTTTAGAGGAATGTTCCTCGAAAGAGGCGTCCGAATTAACGCACTATTTATTAAAGCCCCGATCGAGAATCTGGACAAAAGGCATCCAACCCTGTAGTCCAACGACACTCTGCCTCCCCCCAGGCGTCCGAATCAACCGCGGCATTCCCCTTCCCCACCTCAATAATGCTACTCCCAATCACTGCCTCCAGCGAGCAGCATGCCCTCCACAACCGGATCTCATCCTTCCTCCACCGTGTACCTCTCCGCCGTAGAAAATTGCTTCCATTCACCGACTCGGCAGGCCCCGGTGACACGCCTGGAATAACCACAAAAATGAACTCTCACGCAAACAGACGGACTCAACACCTCAATGGGCCCCATGTAACCAAATCTGGTGAGCAGGAGAACTAAGCGTCTCTCTGCACCCGCTTACTCTCCTTGCTGCAAGATTATTTCACATCGACCACTCCTTTTCGGGCCATGGGGCGCCCAACACACAGCCATCACCATACGGGGCGCCAGCGGACCTCCAGGCCCAACAATCCCCAGGGTTATTGAACCAGGACAATGGCTGGTTGAGACACACGGGAACTCTGCCAGCGCGGTGACCATGCGGAGAATAAATCCTGCCATGCCTCTTAGTCAACAGAGGGCACGGAAACCATGTACTTCCTGTCCCTCCCTGCGCCGGAGCGGTCGGGATTCTGGCAACGAGTCCACATGGCGAGATGAAGCAGTTGTTCGGACGTACACATCATGAAGATTCCAAAGACCTGAATTCGGACGACTGCTTCAAACTCCCCCCGCACATGAGGATGGAATGGGTTTGCTGTCCCTTAAATCCCGCAAAGCAAAGCGTAACCGCTCTGCGCGGCAAAAAGCACGAGTTGGAGGATCAACGCCGCATGCAAGGGTTTTTCCCCACGCGCCGTCACACCCCGGTTACGAGACATAGACGCATCCCGCCAGCCGAGCTTAACTGGCTCCATATGTGGAAGCAGATCTGAGACCGTGAAGAATCACAGAGGACGTAGCCCTCGCACTCACTCAAACCATAACAGGAAAAGACGCACATCCATTCCACAAATATTCCAAAGACCTATTATCCAGAAAACACCCCAAGCTACCGCGACCCTTAACCAAGACGGATGAGACTACCGAAGCACAAAATAAAAAAGATAATTGGCGGGCAAGCCAGCCGCAAGGAACGACGAAGAAGAAGAAGAAGAAAATAAAAATTACAACACCGTTCCGCCGCGCCGAAGTCCCCCCCTCCACCCCTTCTTCTTTCTCCTTCCCTTTTCTCCGACGAGCAAAAGGCCCAAGCGACCAGGCAAACGCAAGGCAAGATGGGGGAGAATAAAAAAAGAAGAAAAAAAGACCGAGCAGAAGAAGCGAATGCGCCCTCACGAAAGGGAAAGAAGAAAGCCCGCCGCCCCCGCAGCGCCACTTAACCGCCCCCCTGCCTCCCCTTCCTCACAACTCTCTCAGCAGCGATGGAGCCACACCGCGCACCCTCACCCACCCGACACTGCCGCGTGCACCGTCGATGCAGTGACGACCTCAGTGCTCTCGGTCGAGCACTCGGTCGTGGTAGTGGTGACGAGGGTGAGGAAGGTCGAGGGCACGGCGGTGTAGGTTGTGGTGCTGATGAGGCTGGTGGGGGTGTCAGTGGGGTGGGAGAGCGTGGAGTACGGGTAGGGCTCGGTGTAGGAGGGTGATTTGGTGGGGTAGGAGTAGGACGGGGACTCGGTGGGATACGAGTAGGTGTGCGAGGATGGTCCCGGCCCAGAAAGAGAAGGAGGCAGGCCGGTGGTGTAGTACGAGTAGGTGTAGGTGTCGGTGGTCGGGGTGCCGAAGTAGGTTGCGGTGGCGGTGATGACGGTGTCGGTCGAGTAGCCGGCGGGGCTGGTCGTGAGCGTCGACGTCGTCAGCGGGTAGGAGTACAATAGCGTGGTGTAGGTTTCGGTGACGGTGGGGTAGTCTGGGCCCGTCGTCTCAGGGATGGGGTGGGAAGATGAGTACGAGTACGAGTAAGAGTATGAGGGGTCTTCTGTGGGCGTGGAGGAGTATACGGGGTAGCTTTCGATGACCGTGAAGGTTGTTGAGAGATAGCTATCTGTGTTCGTGAACGTTTCGGTAGTCCAGGTCGGTGGTGGGAGTGTTTCGGTGCTGTAGGTGGTCTCACTGCCTGTGAGCATGGAGGAGGGTACGATGTAAGATTCAATGACCGTGTAGGTTGTCGAAGGGTAAGTATCCGTGAACGTCTTGGTGGTCCATGTCGGTGTTGGGGACGAGTACACCGGGTACGATGCGGTCAGCGTGTAGGTCGTCGAGAGGTAGGTTTCAGTGTACGTTTCGGTGGTGTATGACTGCGTCGGGAGTGTTCCACTGGTGTAGGCGCTCTCGCTGGGCGTAGCGTAGGAGTAGACTGAGTAGGTATCAGTGAAGGTGTAGGTGGTCGAGTCGTAAGTCTCAGTGAAAGTTTCAGTGGTGTACGCAGGCGACGTCTCGGTGCCAGTAGATAGGTAGGTGCTCTCGACGGGGTGGGAAAGTGTTGTCACGAATGTCGTGTCTGTGTAGGAGAGCGTGACCGCGCTGTAGGTGTATGATACCGGCGTTGTGGCGATGGTGGAGTATGCTGAGCTGTACGAGTACGTCGGGTAGGTGACGGTGTAGGTTGTTGACTCGGTGTAATGCGTTTCCGTTGGAGTGGATGTTTCCGTGTAGGTAGAAGGAGATTCTGTATAGTACGTCGGAGTAAGGGTGTAGTAGGAGGTTGTGTCAACGTACGTAGATTCTGTCGGCGTGTAGGTCTCGGTGTAGTAGGAAGTTAGAATGTAGGTCGGCGAGTAAATAGAAGGAGCGTAGCTCTCGGTGTAAGATGACTCGGAATAAGGAGTCTGAGTGTACGTCGAATACGTGTAGAAGGTGGGATATGATTCTGTGGAGGACTCCGTGTAGCTCGACTCGGTGTAATAGCTGGATGGAGCCAAATACGGCACCGTGTAGGGCTCAGTCACGAGTCCGGTGTAAGTGGTGTCGGACTCGGAGACGGTGTATGCCGAAACAGAGTAAGATGTGATGTATGTGACTGCACTGTGTGTGGTGTCAGTGACAAGGTTGGAGTTCAAGTGCTGGATACGAAGAGATAGGTCGAAATCGTCAACAACTAGTTGAGAAGTTGAAAGACCACGTCTGCATGGGCGAGAGTGGCATCACACTCGACAACTGTGCGATGAAACATATGATGAAGCACCTCTCACAAGACCTCACTGCAGCTAAGACATCACAAAGCTACCTCAATCAGACAAAGGGTAAAAAGAAGAACCACACTAACTCACCTCGACGATTCATATCCCGTATACCCCGAGCTTTCTGCAGTTGGCGAAGTGGTCAAGATCGTATACGGCGACGTTGGCGACGGCGGAAGCGGTGGGTTGAGCGAGGTCGAGCTGCCCTCCAATCAGACCAGGGCCCTCAAACCACATCAAGGCACGGTTGGTAGAGAAACAGCAAGGAGTAGGCTTACTACGTGGATGAAGAGAACGTCGTCTTTACGGTGCTGTCCGAGTACGTGATAGTTAGCGTGCCGGAGGGTGAGGGTGGTGGGTAGGTATACGATTCGTAGGAGTACTCGGGAGACGCGGAAGACGAGTATTCGGGGACGGTGGTCTCAGAGGTAGCATAGGCAGTCGTGTAGGTCCGCGGCGGGGTTCCGGTGAGGTAGACGGTGACGGTGACCGGGTTGTAGTAGGGAGATTCAGTTGGAGTGGAGGATGGGAGCTGGGTGTAGATGTCGGTGAAGCAGGAAGTGGTGTCGTCGAGCGTGTCGGTGTAGCAGTAGCTGCTTGTCTTGACCGGCAGTGGCCCAGAGGTTGACGCTGTGAGAGTGCACTGGCTGATTGTCTGCGTGAGGTAAACGGTCGACGTGGAGATGGACGTGACCGTCTCGATGGAGCAGGTGGACGGAGTTGCCGAGATGTAGTGTCCTGGAAACGTGCTTTCTGGAGTGGTATTGATTTCTTTCCCGGAAAAACGAGGGACATGGACTGAAAAGTCAGCCTGAGGCTCATCTTATGCCCAAATTACCACAAGGGCCGAAACTCGGCAAGGCATGAATGCAGTCATTTATGACAGATGGATTAAGGAATGGCCGCGGAGAAAATGGGAAGTGCTCAGCAGGTCCAAATATCAAACACCCACACTTCAGAGGGCCGCTTCCGGCGGCCGCCAGACTGAGCATGGCAACCAATGCCAGGACGTTGGAAATCCTCATGATGATAAGTTAGGCCTTCAGTTTGCAGAGAGACAATGGCCAATTTCAGAGCGAGGGAAGCGAGACGCGTGGACCAGAAAGAGAAGAGCACAAGAAATCAATGGAGGGGGGGCCGCTTCAATCTCCTTTATTCCCCTTCCAATTGGTACAGCGGCAGTGGAGAATGAAATTCCATTTATGACAGGACTTACGTGATGCAAGCTTCCTCCGAGACTGTTACGTCGGACGGGATGCGGCCGAAAGCACACATCCAAGAGCCGGGAATTGCTCTCCGCTTGACTGGTTTACTTCCGCTTGCTCCAATTTACTCCAAAGGGGACAGGTAGAAGAACACTGGCAAAGGATCGTCTCCATCCATGGTTGGAGAAACTTAAGTGTAAGCTTATGGGGGTTACGCATATCAGATGTGGGGTTCGCTTCGAGGGATTTTCATCACACAAGGTGCTCAAGTACAAGGCTGAGGCTCGAGGAGCTTGATTCCTACATTACGTAATGAGGCGAAAAGCGGGAGGGTATTGGCAGCTGCTCGCTCCCGTCCTTTCACCGCACCAAAAATCTACTTCTGCGAGGGAAAGAAATGCAGAAGACAAACGCAGAGGCTGCCATATCATCTTTGAGGGGAACAGTCACTCGCTTCTTTTGTCATGTAGTAGCGGTTTGGTCATCTACTAGCTCGTTCAAGCCTCGCTCTATTGCAGATCAAGTCCGTGGAGGAGTACGTTGAAACTTTGTGGACGGGTCTCCAGGTACCCGCTGCTGTGGAACTCCCGATTGGGAGTGTTTTGCAGGAATCAGTGATACCCTACCAAGTCTGACAAGTTGACAGAAGCCTCCTTGTGCGAACGGTGAATCCCGCTAGGACGGCTGAATGCGCCATGTCTTTCGTCGAGACCAGAGAATGCAGGTAGGTGCAGAAAAGCGTCCAAAGTCTGCAGGTAACGGGCGGGGACGGATCGTAAATTCCACCTGATGTAAATGAAAGGCAGATGTATGACTAGGATGTGCAGCGTTCCCTAGTCTCCACAAACGATAGCGTGACCACCGGCCGGACTTGGTCAAAAAGCCCGGGCCATGCTTGTGCGATAACTCCAGAAACTTTAGAGAAATGACCTGAAGAGTGGACATTTGCACAAAGACAGCATTGCGTCAGGTTGGCCCTCTCGAGAGATACAATGCGGTGATCAGCTAGTGGAAGGGGACGGCGCATCGCGATCTCGAATCAATGAGCTGAAGTGAGACGAGAAGAAATGCAATGCACGCGTTTGAGGGTGCAGAGTGCATGGCACGCAGGTACGCAAAGGCAGTTTGATGTGGGGGGTTGAACGACATAGCGGGAGAAAGCGAGCTCACAGGTAGTTCAAGGTACTTGGAGTCGAGCGGTTGAAGCGGGTAGCGTCGTGAAGATTGTGCTGGCGATGGCACAGTGGACGGCGGCAGGAGCCCGCGGTTGGCAGAAGAAGTCTCAGACAATCCGCTAAGACACGCAGGACGTTGAGGTACAGTATCGCGGCTGTAACGTGTTCCCACGTTACAATGCTCTCCACACGGTTCGTACAGCGCAGAGGCCACAGCATCGAGCCGGCATGACGATCGCCATCTCCCCCTGGGCCGTCCTGGGCATGGGCAGCGAGCTGAAACGGGCGGTAGATGCGAACTGAGCAAAGGAGGCGGTGAGCCTGAAGCCGCAGACAGTGGCAGGAAAGGATCAGCTGCGATGGCGCTGGCCGACGGCTCCGGAGCTCCTGGTGGAGCTGTTGCGGGGCGATAGTCCGGAAGACGAGAAGCAGCTGGCTGGGCGCGGCAGCACAAGAAAGGGCGATGCCGTTGGCATGTACCACGAGAGAACGGTGGCGAGGCTGGAAGAGGGCGGAGAGGGTAAGTGACACTGGACAGGGCACGCGCCGTGTCTCGCTCTCGGCGGTGCTACCCATCACAAAAAGGCGCGAGGAAAAAGAAAAGAGGCGGCGGATATGGCAGGAAAAGCAAAGGTCGAAGGCGCACGCGCCATTGCACAGCATGCAGGTGGGATAATCCAGAGCGCGGAGCAAGCGAGCGGGTAGTGTGAGCCTGAGGACGGCGCAGCTCGTCTGCGTGCTTCCCAAGCAGTGCCGTGCAACAGCCGCTGGGATTTGCACGGTGCAGTGTGGAGGACAAGCGGGGACTGGTGCTTTGGCGGAGGAGGTGAAGCAGGGAGAGTCGGGTTGTTTTGGCGGTTTGGGGGGTTGGTATGGGGACGAGGCCCTGCCTCACCTGCATCGGAAGCTCCCCCGCGAGATCCGACTCAGACTATTCGCCCTGCTGATCTCCACGGCTGTCCGCCGCCTGCAGCAACTTCTACGATCGGCCTGTGCGGCGCCGGCTTGAGGGCTCCTACCCGCCCAATCGTCTGTTTTCGTGCAAGCAGCCCGAGTGCCATGCTCTATGCAGCGAGAGACAACCCACCGCCAGGGCATCATCAACCGCGTACGGCATACGGCAAGCACCGCTGATCAAGAAGCGAGAAAAGAGGGTCTGGCCACAGCAGGGTGGACTCGGTGTGTCTCACCTCATCCTGATATCACATGCAAGTCATTGGTGGGCCTGAGTTGATCACGACTTTTCTGTTGTTTGATTTTGATCCCCCGGATCACCAAAAAAAAGCTCCGGGTATCCGTACCCCTTTTCTTTCGTACATATGAAATCACCCACTTGTACCCCGATTGCTCTTGCCAGAGCTCCGTCGGCCGTGCAGACTTTTACCGCTCTTCTGCTCCTTTGATACCAATGTTCGTGACGCAAAAAAAAAAAAAAAAGGAACAGTAGAAGGAAACATAGAAGGTATATCAAGAGCTGAGATAGGACGGACAATCCAAACAAGTATCCGCGACTGCAGCGCACAGAAAGTGTCGCACGAATAGAACACTTCATGGCGCCAGCCATACTTCGCGAGCGGGTTCAACAATTGAAAGCCACACAAAACATCATCCGCCAAGCAAGTACGTTGCGATGATAGACCGTTCCTGGAAGTGCACACGTTTGGTCACGACGCCAAAACTCCCGGCATAGAAAGCCGTGTCGACGACAGTCAAATGTAGTGTCGGACACTGCTGAACAGAGAAAGTGCAGCCAAATATACTGCGGAAGAAATTGCAGAAGGGTTCCAAAGGAAAACGGGGCCCTGGGGGTTATTGCGATGCTGGCATCTCTTCGAACAGGGCACCGTCGATGAACTTTGCCCACTCATTGCCGGGGGTTATCAAGCCTGAGCTGTCTTGCTGACTGTTCTGGCGAGACATGCTGAATCCCTTGGCCGGGTCCTGGAAACTCCCGTCAAAGCCAAAAGAAGGCATGCCCTCCGATGCTGTGGGCTGCGAGACCGAACTGCTGCTGTAGCTCAAGTTCTCTGGGGCGATGTCCATGACAGGTGCACTCGAAGGGGCCAATGTCTGATTCATGCCCTGCGCCGATGACTGTTGAAGTCGAGACTTTGCCAAAAGGTTGGGATTGTAATTGTAGAATGGCTGGGGGACCATCTCGCTGTTGGCCATGAACATGGCTGTGTGCGGGTCATTGGGGTCCAGAGTGGGCCCGAGCATTTGCTGTGTCTCGGCGGGAAGAGCCATGGAGAATGGACTGAGGTTCACGTGCGCAGCACTAGGATCGAAGTTGCCGAGGCCAAAGTGAGGATTGAAGGTGAATGGTGCGTGCGCAGACTGGGGGGTAGACGTGGATGTGTACGGCGACTGCACGCTCTCGTAGCCTGCCGGTGATGATTGAGCGGAATCTTTGGGAGTCCCGGCCTGGGCGCCGTTGCCCTGCGTATTCTGGGATCGTGTTGCCGCGGGCGACAGCGATGGGTCTCGAATTGCTTGTGCGGGCATGGACATTCGTCGTTGCTGGTCCTCGGGCTTGAGCGGCTCAGCGCGGGTGGAAGAGGGGCCGGCGGATTGCGGGTAACTGAAGTCCTGCGGTGCGGCAAAGGACTGGGACCGCTGGTGCTGCGGAGACTTTTGCTGCGGCTGCAGAGACGGGTAGGGGGCTTGACGGAACGACTGGGGCGATCGATGGATCATCTGTGGAGGCAGCATCTGCTGCTGGTACGGCGGTTGGTGCATCATCATCTGCGGAGCAAAATGCGGCGCATTCGGGTACCCATGGCCAAAGCCACCCATGAAGGTCTGGTCGAATAGGGCCTGGCGGCCTGCCTGATGTGTTGCTAGGTATGCGTGCAGCTTACGGTTGAACTCGGCTGAATTGGTCTGCAGGTGCGCGGTAAGCCTGCGGTACTGGGCCGGGAGGTCATCGTCTTCCTCCTCGTACATCTCCTCGTTCACCACATCCTGCTCAGTGACACGTAATGCGCGGCCGGTCCGCTTCTTGTGGATCTCCGAGGCCCTGCGTGCCGACTCGATACGAGCCTCAAGACTGCGGTCACTTCGCCGAGAGGCAGCAATGTACGCTCTACCGAGTGTTAGCAGGCTCGGGGCGGTGTGGGCAGGGCGAGGCAACAGACCTCTCCTGGTTCTCCTCGTGCGTCCTCTCCGTCTTCACGGGCTTCGCCGTGGATACAGTGCGAACCGGCGGCATGGTCGAGATCCAATGTATGTTCCAACAAGCTTCAATGGCGATACCAGGAGCCGGAGCTAGGCGGGTTGATGCGCAGAGGAAAATCGGGGGACGAGGCTGGGGGGACGAGCGTCAAGGAACGACTGATATCGAACCCAGGAGCTCCCACGCGAGGGTAGGATGCGGTGGCAAAGACTTGGGATGGTAGGAGAGCGGGGGCGACACCCCAGTTAAGTTTGTGGGAGGTGTGGCCGGGCTCGCGTTGGGCCGACCAGGCAAATCAAACGGGACAAAAAGCAAAAAGCGGAGCAGCGAGGCCTGGATACGGTGTACCGGCTGAGTCGGAGCAGGCCTCGTATTAATTAGGCGGAGGCAGTGCGTGGGCGAGAGATTCTGGAAACTCGATGGGGGCAGGCAGTAACTAGTCCGGGCTCTGGGTGGCGGCGATCGAGCGCTGGACAAGCTCTTGTACGATTGGCGCGGAGGCGCTGGCAATCGGGGCGGGCGGAGTTAAGTGAGTGGCGCTGTCCGGCTGGAGAGCTTTGGGCAAGGCGCGCGCACGAAGCTGGGCACCGAGAAAGCGAACTGCCGGCCTGCCACACGGCCGGACGCGCTAGAGGGCGGCGGACGCGTGCCGCGGCGGGTCGGAGCAGGCAGACGGCGACAGATAGAGAGAGAGAGAGAGAGAGAGAGGGCGGGAGGCGAGCGGTGGTGACGGCGGCAGCAGCAGCGGCGGCGGTGCGCAGTGACGGGCGGGCGACGGGCGGAGGGTGTGCGGGCACATAAAGCTGCGGGCGGCCGATAGCAGGACGGCGCTAGCAGGCAACGTCGGGTGGGAAGCGGGCGCCACGGCCGCGCGCTGTCCGGCTGCGTGCTGTGCTTGCGCTGCCTCTGTCTCTGGCTCTGCCTGTTGTGTTGCGCGCTGGCGGACGGGCGTTCGGGCCCAAGCGGCGGACGCTCGCCCGGCGCCCGCACGCCCGCCAGTCCACGCGATCGAGGCCTTTCCCACGCTAAGATCTCGCGCCCCGTGCGGGCATGGGATGCTCGATTGGCGATCGCTGCCCTCGCTGCTTCAGGCCAACGCGACCGTCCCCGCTGCGTCATGCTGACCTCGCACCGCCAGATCTGATCTGCAGCGGCAGCGATGGCGGTAGTGACAGCTGTCGCCGTTGTGTAAAGATGGCTTCACTCCTCAGCCGACCATGGTCCCAGCAGGGCGGGCCCCGCGCAGGAGTCATTTCCGCTGCAGCTCGGCTACTGCTCCTTGCCCGCTCCGTGAAGAAGAGAAGGGTGATGGGACCCTGTCGTGGGAAAACGCCGTCGCGTCAGGGAGGTCCCGGGGCAGCGGACCAAGGCGCCTGGCTGCAAGGCCTCACCAGCAACGTGCGGCGCGGTGCGTGTTGCGCGTAGATTGGCAAGCCGGTTCTCGAGCGTGCTGCGCGCTGCCCGAACTGGCTGCCCGCCAGATACGCGAGAACTCTATCTGCCCTGCGATCTCGATCTGGGCCGACGTCCACACCTGCCGGCACACGCACGCCCTCCGATTCGCCCTGCCCGCTGCCTTCCCTCACTCTCCTGGCTCACTCCCTCCTACACTATCTCCCGCCTTTCGTCATCTCTCGGAGGCTGGGGCGCCGCTGCGCCCGGGTCCCGAGCCAGAGAGACGCCGCAGTGTCTGCCGGGAATAGGTGCGAATAAGCTCAACCTCGCACGTGAAGCACTCGAAACGCGGGCCGCTCTAGAGGAAGGCGCTGGAAAGGTACGTCACTCGTTCCAGACCCTGGCCGCCCCCGCATGTGCCTGCGCGCTGGGGCCATTGAGCGCTCCGCTGCGGCTGCTGCGGCTGCTGCTGCTGCTGCTGCTGCTGCTGCTGCTCCTGCTCTTCCTCCTCCTCCTCCTCCTCCTCCTCCTCCTCCTCCTCCTTCTTCTTCTTCTTCTTCTTCTTCTTCTTCTTCTGCTAGTGCCACTTTCCCGCTGATTGGAGGCGTGCTGCGATAGTGGCAGATCTCTGCATGGCGTGAGGAATTGCGCACTATGCTCGTACGTCGCCGTGACGTGCTGTTTGTTGTTGGTGAGCCCCTCGTTCACTAATCTCGTTGCTAATCAAGCTCGCGCTAGGCTGCTACAGGCAGGAGCGCAGGCGTTTCCCTCGCCGCTGGATCTCACCCAGCTTTCCGATCGCTGAAACACCACAATTCCCATGTCCAGATGTGCCGAAACGCGGTCTTCTGACAGCTCGCAGTCTGTCTGCAACAATTCCAATTATGCCCTCGCCTCCCTCAAACAAGAGGCCAGCGAGCACTTTCGTCATCATACCATGGTTTTAACGGTCGCCCGTCCTTCCTACCTATGCGCGAATCAGCTCTAGTCCCGGGCCCACGCCCACGCTCACTGTCCTGCGCGACCCGTGTAGGAATCCGCATGCCTTTGCATTGCATCCCTCTCGCTTTATTGGCATGGCTTCGTTGTACCGCATTGGCTACCACGGAACTCTGCCGAAATCCTGTCAGCCCGGCACATGGCTGCGACTACTGCCGCTGACAGGCTCGCATGCGTAATAGGTGCATGCGCATTCTCTTGACCAATCCAGAAATTGCTCGGATCTCTTCAGCTACGCTGTGCGGAATTATTGCCCAATGGCCCGCCCGCCGATGCGGCAAATCTGGGCCTGGGTCCCATCCTCCGGGTCCACGCTCAGCTTATCTTAACCTCCCGAATCCGCCTCAGCAAGGGATAATCCACGCGCCGCCCCCAGAACTGATCCAGTACCGCACATGCTCCCCCTTGACAGAGGGCAGTTGAGATCCCGGAAAGTTGCGTCCCCGTGCCCCTGCCTTCCCTACCCCGGTCTCACCGAAAAGGTAAGCAGCGCGAAACCAGCAGTGCCGGACAGCCAAGGATTCAGCGAGACGATCCGGCCAAGGTCACTATAACCGTCTTATCCTCTGCCGCTTGTGCCGGATGACGACGAAGTGGACGGCCCGTAACTGCAAAGTCGCCAATGCCCACCTCATACGCGCCCGAGCGCGATCATGCACGAAATAATCATGTCGTTTCTTCTTTTTGCCGTCTCACCAGGGTCTGGCAGCTTTCATCCCGTGTGCGATCGTACCTGGGCAGCTGCCAGATCGCTAACTGATCGTCAGCGCTCTAAGGAAGACCTACAGAAGCCAGCGAAACGGAGCCATCGTTGGCGTTGTACATGGGGCCAAAAAAATGGGTACGAGACAGGCCTCTCATCGGAAGACGGTCCAGAGACCCTGCAGCTACTCCAAATCTCAACACTCAAAACGCCCGAGATTCGCGAGCTGCAGTAGCACCACCACTGCTCCGTAAGCCCGTCCGCCTGTCCCAGAGATCGTCAGCTCACCCGAGCCAGATCCTAGCCTGTGAGGATCTGCTCATGCGTAATTCTTATTTCATCCTTACCCGACACGTACCCACACCTCACGTAAATTGTGCCTCTCGAGCAGTGAATGCCTAATCTGCGATCTTCTGTCAGGTGTTACTTACAGGAAAAAAAGGAAAAGAGAAAAAACAAAGCGGATGCTCCAATACGCATCTACGAGCCTGCGAGCAAAATGGTTCTACCGTCTGGCACAAAAGCTTAACCTTATTGCTTCGCGGCTGGGCCGAACTCGGAACCCCTCCACAATCCCGCGTATTCCTCAGCGCCAAGTCCAATCACCGCCCCCCTCCGTTCAACGCAGCTATAGGACCGGTGGGCCGCGGAAGGAGGTGGCAAAAGGTACGATGGGAAAAAGACCGTGGCGCCAAGCTCATGCTCTCCTTTAGTTCCGGGTGCGTTGTTGCCCCTCACCAGAATAGTGAGCCGTGGTGCAACGTTTTTTTCTTTCTCTTCCTTTTATTCGTTCACCAACTAGCGGAGAGAGACCGGAAGTATGCATCACCTTCGTCTTTACATTCTTGTTGATGCTTGTGCATATGCAGTGAAAGGTGGCTTCCCGCATCCCAGCTTCGCCGCTCGTCAGCGCTGGCGAAGGCCCCATCATGTCCGTCTGCTGAAGTGATACTGGTCTCTTGGCGGTGGTGGCTGCGGAACCGCGCCGCACCATTACTCTCACCTTCCCTTATCCCCTCACATCCTCTGCATCCACCGGAACGAACGGCTCCCGCCCTCTCCAATATATCAAACAGGAAAGAAAAGGCCTTGAGCGGGAAGCACAATTCCCCACAAAACGACGGAAGGCGGGGAGACGAGATAACGGAACAGTTTATTTAGGAAAGGAAAAAAAATTAAAAACGAAAAAAAAAGGTTAAAAGGAAGCGGCTCCGCGCCACTTCCTTAACGGAGATAAATGTTTTACGCGTGCACGATCGCTACCAGGTACATGCAGGCTATTGGAGGGAATAATTCCGAACGGGTTAGAGGAAGTATGGAGGGGGCGCTTTGCCCCACTTTGCTCGTTAAGGTACGTACATACGGTCGACGAGTAAGGGGATGGCGCTCTCGGCGGACTCATTTCCGAGGGGCTTGCCCCGGGGCACGGGGGCTGTCAAAGGGTCGACTGTGGTGCTGTGGAGAGTGGGAGGGCAGCTAGTGATGAGCGGCCGTGCGGCCGTGCCGGCGTCGCTTGGGCCGGGGGTCGGAGCGGCGTTGTACATACGTTACTGCAACCTGCCTCTACCATCAGCGCGTTGAGGCATTGCGTCTCGACGCAAACGCTACCGATTTCTCTGGACACATATCGATACACAGACGAGTGCCTTCTACGCCTACGCGTAGATGTGGCGCTTGCTGCTGCGATGATATCTGGAACCGACCTTGAGGATGATAGACTTAATATGGTGTTCTTGGCCGCGGCGTCCTGCCTAGAATAGGAAGATGTTCAGTTGACCGCTTAGCCTTCGTTTCCCTCTGAGGAGGAGCGAGGGAGGGAGCTGGAACGGCGGGGCTTCGTAATTCGTGCCCGCCTGAAGACTTGTTGTGGAGCGGGGATCAAGGATATGTGTTTCTTGGCCAGCCATACCCGGTCCTTTTTAGTCAGGATTGGGACAGCTGGGCTGGTGGGAGGGGAGCGGAGGGAGGGGAGTGGAGATATGTACCTTAATATCTAGCCACATTTCATTGGTGGCTGAGGGTTTTCCTTCTTCGGGAAATCTTTGCCGCTGGGTTGGTTATGTGCTGTGCGATATGGAAGTCCAGTATAAATGTGAACAATATAGAGAAGAATAAGTACCGCACCGTTACGACTTGAGTATTTTGGCTCGCGCAGTCTAATTCAGACGCATAAATACGTTCTATAAGTCTCTCTTTATTATTGATGGTTCTGTGGCTGTAAGAAATGTATGAGCCTTTCACGTTTCAATTTCAGGAGGCTGGTGTCCTTGTAATGTTGCCTAATATTGGCTCCACCGTGAGAGGCGGCCGCTATTTGCCCATTTCGGATACCCAACTATCACTGAAACTGTATATCAAAGCCAGTACCTAGTCAGGGTGCCATTCGTCGTTCTCCTAGTCTCCTTAGTGCTTGACTGCGGGATGGGTTCTTGCATATCACCCCTGCGATGCCCAAATCATGTATTAACTCAGCCTGGCCATTAGTTTTGGTACCATTTGCTTGTTACCGTAAACGAGTATATTAGGTCTCTAAGTTGGCTCCCCTTTTATTTGAAGAACCAGGCGGAGCTTCATACTGTCAATAAGATGGGGCGAGTTAATGGGTAAGGGGGGCGTTCGTACTGCTTTAGTGTCGCGGGCATCCGCAGAGACATTAAACGTGCGCGGAGGCAGTTTGGAAGCCAAGAAGTTGCAAGGATATCCAAGTGGTATATTTGGACGATAGATGGTTTTATATGAAGGATTGCGATTTGAGCACTGCCGGAAGACGCAGCAAGAACAGCAGATCTATAAAGCAGAACGTCTATCTAATTCTACACTAAGCCACTTATCAAAGGACCTAGAAATGGCTGAAAGCTCAATCATGAAGCTAAGATGCTAACGTCACCACGGGTCTCAGGTCGACGACTCGGGACGCGTTGGCATTGAAGTCGAGGGCTTCTTAAGACTCAAGTCTCACGAAGAATCGTAGCAATCGCAAGTGGATACGGCGCCTTCGAAGTTTTTACCGCAAATGGCACACCTGTTGCTGTCCACGGGCTCTTCAGAAGTTGAAGAGCCCATGGTGGAAATCTCTCTTGCGTCGTTCGTGAGTTATGAATGGGCTGTTGTGCAACTCATTCACTGTAGATGCTGGTCGTGTTGCTCAGTGATGTTGCGTGTGCTGGGGTGCGTAAGACTGGGCTCTTATCGGATTAAAGGCGGATAGTGAAACGATCTTAATATATTGATAAAGATGACAAGCGTAATGCGTGGAAATTCTGAATGGAAGCAAGAATCCAGAAGAATGTTATGTTTTGGTTGGGGTAGTTGGGTTAGTTCAGCATGGGAAACGCTTTGTTCCTCATCCCGGGACAGCTTATTCACAATGCCTTCGTCCTCTTGTCAGCACACTAATCCTGAGAAGAGTACAAAGGCGCTATCTCTGTTGCATCTTCACCATAGAACTTCTGAGAATATCCTTGGGATGCGAAAAAAAAAGGGAGGCAATAACCTCTCTGGTAATGTCGCAGACACTTGTCGAAGAGCTCACACAGTCATTAAGCAAAGCTGAAAAATTGCGGCGTTGAGATACTAAATACTAATATTTAAGTAGTAGGGAATCCGCTAGCACATCTCAGTGTCGGCTTTACAATCCTGTGAGGTGTGAAGTGCGAATGCGGAAAATTGAGATGTGTCCCCGATTTCTGCCATTGAAGGAAGTATCAGCTCTCTCTTCATTACTACTTACTATTCGAGAACACCTGTTTAATGCTCGTGAGCTTGCCTAGGACGATTCTGCTACTTGGATTGATGAGTCGCATTGTGTCGCCCTCAAGTGATTGATTGGCTGCCTACTATCCGACACCTCTCTATGCTCTGAAGAGCTTTGTGATTTCGCTGTAATTCGCATTAATTGGAGCTCCTGTGCACGTGGTGAAGAGTAGCAACTGCGCTGTAATATTGATCACCTTCAAGTCTCCTCTTTTCAAATCTCTCCATCTCCTCCCCCGCGCCGACTCTCCTGCATGCACCATCAGCATCTTCCCGCTCCAATCTCCAATGCATCCTTTGCTCTTTTATATACCTCTTGCTCTTCCATTCTACCCTTCCAGACCCGCACAACACTATCCTCAAAGTTGCTCCCGGACTTCAAGCTAGCGGCACCAATGGCGCAACCTCCAAGGTATCCTTCCAGATTTCCCCTAGCTCAGTCTCCGGATCGGCGGCTTTCATCATCATGGAGAAGGTGAGATTTCTCACTTCGCTGGAGCTGTGGTTAGGAACGGTAACTTTGGCATGCTTCCGAGTATCCTGCTCACTCAGTTAAGTAAGTGGCTGACCCTGGCTTTTATGTGTTTCTGCAGCTTTCTGAAACTTCAGTTTGCTTGCGACCTTGGTCACTTGCCCAGCGGAATCTGCCCAGACCCTACGCGTTGGAGCTTGTTGATCATGACGAGAGATTCTCCAAATGATCCGGGGAGGTTGGCGGCACTCTGCCGGGATGTTGTCGACGGGTGGACAGTGGTATTGGGGACGGTGTGGAAGAGAGGTTGCGAGTGCTCCTTGATGGGAGAGCTGGATTTTTTGGTTGAGGTAGCCAATGGAGCAGCCGATGGAAAGCTGACCCTCATGTTTTTGATTAATTCCTGAACCAAGGAAAGTTGTGAAGCCCCATCTTTCGTACTGCTAAAATTGTCTCAGAGGTCTTGCCAAAGTCTCATGATCACAAAGGCCCCAAGCCCTCAGTGCCACACGTAAGCATGTGCCTTTCTCTTTCATCCTTAACAGTGACTCTTGCTGGCCGTTTGAGGGGGAACCTTGAGTGAGCGGTCAATGTCGCTCAATGACTTACCGTTCCAACCTGCGCGATCATCCCAAAAACTTCTTGTAACGTGCGAGTAAGCAATACAACCAGAGAGAACCATAAGTGTGGAGACTGGGATGGAAGATGCACGGAAACTGGGTATTTCTCTATCACAGCACATCCTTCTACAAAGTAAGAACCGTTTTATTCCGCCTAGCTGATGAGACGCATCGTCATCTCGACGCTGATGTAGCTGTTAGTAAATCCTCATCGTCCGTCAGATCACAAGAAAAGCTTACACAGCAAAAGTACCAGCGCTAACAGGCATAGCCCTGAGCAACGTGGGGCCAATGCCCTTCCAAAAACCTCCCATACCCTCCTGCGCCCACGTCTTCGCAAAGCAGTCCCGCATGCTAGCGAAGCGCTGGTTGGCGCCGAAGCCGTCGCTCTGCATCTTGCTCTTGAC
Organism: Macrophomina pseudophaseolina; assembly: GCA_022204955.1. Taxonomy (NCBI): domain Eukaryota; kingdom Fungi; phylum Ascomycota; class Dothideomycetes; order Botryosphaeriales; family Botryosphaeriaceae; genus Macrophomina; species Macrophomina pseudophaseolina. The sequence goes on from JAJJID010000068.1 coordinate 115,790, forward strand.
GACATCGAACGGGTAGCTCGACAGCCAGAGGGCCTCGCCGGCCAAGCCACCATACAAGGCGACCTTGGGCGTTGATACGTCCTTGCGGTCGATCTTGTTGCGGGCGGCGTCGAGGTTCATGAGGTACTCGAAGGTCAGGAACCAGACGCCGTAGGCCTGGGCCTCGCGGAGGACGGTGACGGCCTCGCCGCGGTAGAGGCCGCGCAGCACACCCTCGTGCGCCGACAGCTTGCGCACGCAGTCAAGCGGCCCCGCATACAGGCGCGCGGCGCCGTGCGGCTGCGTCTGTAGCCGGATGCGCACGTGCTCGATGGGCCCCGAGATGACCGAGTTAGCGATGCCGGCAAAGGCGCCGGACGCGTAGTACTGGCCGTATGAGAGGTCCGGCTTGGCGGCCGGCCCCTTTGCGAGGTTGCGCGCCTCGAAGGCCCGGCGCGCGTAGTGGAATGCGCCGAATTGGATTGAGACCTGGAGATTGAGGTGAGCAGGGCCGGGATCTCGAAGGCGAGGAAGACTGCTCAGGCGGATAGAATATGGACTTTGGAGATGGACGTTGTTGGAGAGAGTGCTCGGGCAGAAAAGAGCAATTGCGGGTTACTCACACAAGCGCCGATTCCAATGAGGGGCGTCAGAGTGCCTTTATAGAATGCAAGAGGGCCCTCATTCTTCCAGATCTTCGTGCCGCAGTCGAGAGCGCCAGTGTATTGTTCTGACGTCTGGAGACGGACCTTGACGATATCTTTCGAGGCATATCAGTATGAAGCCTCGGACAAGGGCGGTAGCAAATTTGCCAGCCTACATACCAAATGGTTGGCCTGCGATAAATTCGTGTTAGCAACTATAGACAAGACATCCAACATAGCGATTGGCAAAGAAGAGTGCGACTATGAAAAATAGGACTGGGGTGCGCGAGACGAAAGCATGGAGACAGGACGTGTGGGAGAGAAGAGACAGCGAATAGGCCAAAAACAGGAAGAGATAGCCATACCCAGCAGCACCTGAGCAATGCCGCCGGCAGCACCAGCGAACAGGTCCTTGAGCGTTCTGGCGAGACCGCCGCTCTCCTCAAGCTCTCTCTCGATGCCCATCGCGATCGGATGAGTCAATTGCGACGCGACAGAAGCAGTCCCGGGATCCTGGGGTCAGGAAAAAGGCGGCGCTCAGGGTCCGCTTACGATGATCCAGTGAAGGGCTGCTGATTTATGCGCGGGCGGAGGGTCAAGGTTTGAGAGTGGGCTCCTCTATTATGCAGCTGGCTTCCGCGATCGGCGTTTTGTTGTTTTGGGAGATGGCGTGCTCCACTCGCTTGGCCGCCGCGCTACTGCACTCTCGGAAACGGCTGATATGGCCGGTCTGCCCAGATCCTACATTGAATTCCTTCTGCTCAGAATCGCGCAGTAATTACGCCGGCTGAGTCAGACTTCATCCAAGCTTCATTGCCACGGGAGACTGTTTGCACCCGCATTCGCTCGAACCTTTCATTTCTCTCGATGCAGGTATGTGCGCGCCGGTCTCGTATGCCTCACGCACCCGCCCCGAACATCGAAGCAGTTGCAATCTCTGGACTTCCTCACTGCATCTTTTATCCCGCATATGCCTAGCTCATTATCATACAAATAACTTTTCTCCCTTTTTTACAGAACCCCCATTCTAGATCGCTTCGTGTCCGGACAAGCCCTTCGGCGACGAGAGATCTCCCGGCCGTACTATCGGCTTCTCCATACCCCCTGCTTCCTTGCTGTCGGATGCCTTCACTTCTGGCCGCTCAAACTGCACACGGGTCTTGTATGTCACAACGCCTTTACGGGCAGCCTCGATTCGGAGCCTCTGGCCCTCTTCGCCCGCTCTCCCAAGCACTCCGGCAATCACGTTGGTGCAGCGCAGACTGGAGTAGAACGTCAGCCTTGAGATCCTACAACTCATCTCTGAGACTCCTTACCTATCGTCGTTCGCCGGAATTGGGTATGTGACCCACGTTGGGTCCGCATCCGTGTCTATGATGCCGATGGTGGGGATGTGGTTGAGACCGCACTCATGCAAGAGCACGTAGTTCTCCAGCGGGTTGAGGCACACGACGAGGTCAGGCTTCAGCACCGCCCGATCAATCAACTGCTCCTGGAACTCTGGAAGCTCTCGGTCCATCTCATCCACAACTTTGAGCCCGCATCTGCCAAGAATTTGCTGGCCGTTAGTGATGCTCCCGGGGATCCAGCGCTCAAACAGATGGCATCCCTTGGCCAGCTGGGCTGCCTTGACCACGCTCCTGTCCTGCTCATTTCTTGTCCCTACAAACAAAACGAGACCACCTCTTCTGCAGACCTCTGTCACTACCTTCGCTGCTCGCCTCAAATAAGCCGCCGTCACATCCAGTGAGATGATATGGATGCCTTCTCTAATGCCGAAGATGTACCGCGCATTGGCCGGATTCCAGACGGATGTCGAATGGCCAAGATGTGCCTGCGAGGCAAGAAGCAGCTCGAGCGTGACATCTTGCGGCCGGGGCGGGTTCGTGAGCAGTGTGTGCGGCTTGTAGTGCGGTTCGGGCACGGAGCCCACGGGGTCAGTGACGCGGTCTGCACGTTTCTGCTGTCAATTGCACATTCGCCGCGTGGAGAGACGAGCTTGACGAACCCAGGTGCTTTCTTGTCTGCCAGTTCTCGGCGACGGTGGAATCGGTGAGAGCGGCCTGGCGGGCGGCGTCCGGGTTGAAGGAAGGCACGGGCTGGGGCCTGGAGCTGTTGAGAGCAGCTTCAATCGAGCGCGTCTCCTTCAGCGAGTTTTCGGCGCTGCGCTCCAGGACGTCGACGTCCGAGGCGAAGAAGCGGCGCCAGTGCCGTGCTGGCGGCGCTGCTGCATTTGCGCGGGCATTGGCGAGAGCGCTGCAACCTAGAGCGAAAAACAGCGGTGAGCAGAACAATAAGACACGCAGCGGCCTTGTAGACTTACCCTGGCGCGCAGCTAGCCGCCGGACAATCATTGCGGTGGTGGTGGTGTCTGGGGAGTTTCTTGCGGGCCGTTCGACGCTCTTCGCACGGCACGTAGCGCTCTGTTCGCCCTGCCGCTTAACCGCATCGGTGGCTGCCGCCAGCTAGTGCATCTCGTGCGAGCGAGTTCCCACTCGAGCCCGACCTCCGCGCTGCACGCTGATGAGATAACTCTGCAACCCTCCGCCCCGCCGACGCAGAAATTCCCCCTCGCAACGACCTATGCGCCCCATCGGAACGCCTGCCAGTCCCGACCAACATCTCTTGAGCCCCGACCGGGCCGCACCGACCTTCATGCCGCCGAGGAGCCCACGCCGACCACACGAGTAGCGGGTGATCTCCATCGATCCTCGGTCGTTCGCATCCCAGCTCTTTGATCCAAACAATCTCTGTCGCGATGAACGGCTACTACCCGATGGACCAGTCCGGTTCTGGGGAAAATATGATGGGCGTGATGAATCAGGATGAGATGAGTCCCAGCATGATGGGTGGCCACTCACTGGACGACATTGTCAACCAGAACTCCAAGGCCATGCGTCGTCAGAGCGTTCCCGTCCACTACGCCTCCGGTCGCCAGCCGGACCTGGAAGGCGACATGCGCCGCGTATCCATGCTGGAGTTCAGCGGTGCTGCTCCAGGCCAGTTGGACCAGTTTCAATTCGATCCCGCCACCGCCGCTCCCAACATCGACGGCATGATGAGCGTCGGCGATGCCTACACGCGCCGCAATAGCTCCTACCAGCGGCGACGGCCCTCCGCCGGCGATCTCAGTCTGGACACGCGGCTGCACAACTCCCAAGCCTCATTCACCAACATACCCTCACACGGCTCCTACGCCTCGCCTCTCGCCCCCACTACTGGAATGGACATGGGCATAACCAGCCCGTACCACTCTTCTGGACTGCCCATCAATATCGACTTGACAGATCCTTCGCTCTCCATGATGAACACGGGCGACGGCACTCCCATGAACATGTATTCTCAGCCACAGTTTGCTTCTCCCCTGATAGGCTCCCCTATCACCCAAGACTTCGCCGACTCAATGCAGGCTATGCCAGATCCCGGAAGTAGTGGAGGCCCGGGCAGCATGGACTTGAATGTCGGCTCCGAGACACAGAGCATGACGCCGGACATCCGTCGTCGTGACAGTCAGGAACACAGCGCTCCACAAAGCGCACACTCGAATCATCCTCAGGATAGCAACAACACAATGCCGCAGGCCCCAGACCCACATTCTGCACGCAACGGTACCTACGGGCCCGAGCGAACGATTCCACAATCCGTCACATCCATGGGGCCCCAATTTCCCTGGGCAACCCCGCCAGGTAATACACCGCCAGATAACTCATGAAACAGCAATACCTGACTAATCATCCTAGCAGGAGGCTTCCCGTCTACCATGCAAAACCGACCACACATGGAGACCCAGTTCAAGAACGTTTATTCATCGACCGGCTTCGACATGCTAGGTGTCCTGATGCGAGTCGCAACTAGGCCGAAGCCCGAGATCAACATCGGATCGGTCGATCTTTCTTGCGCCTTCGTTGTTTGTGACGCCGAAAAGGACGATTTTCCCATCGTGTACTGCTCCGAGAATTTCGAACGCCTGACCGGATATACTCGGCACATGATTCTCGGGCGTAACTGTCGATTCCTGCAGTCACCAGATGGCAAGGTTGAGGCTGGAACCAAACGAAAATATGTCGATGACGATTCCGTACTCTACCTTAAAAACATGATCACCGCACGGAAAGAAGCACAGATCAGTCTCATCAACTACAGAAGAGGAGGCCAGCCTTTCATGAATTTGCTCACCATGATCCCGATTACGTGGGACGACAGTGAGCAGACCAAGTTTTTTGTTGGGTTCCAGGTCGATTTGGTCGAACAACCTAATTCGGTCACGAATAAGAATCCTGGTAAGTCTTTTTTCACTTGTCATGCACGGGAAATCTCCCAAGCGCCCTGCTAACCTATTCCAGATGGCACGTACAGCATCAACTATCAAAGAGCGATCGGCATGCCAAGATATGTCTTCAATACCCCCGAATCGACCCAGGCCATGGAAATGGGCCAAACTATACCCCGTGACGACGTTTCCGCCCTACTCGATACTTTAGTTAACGGCGAAAACGAGGCATCGAAACGCTTGTGGGACAAGGCGCTCCTTGAAAATACCGACGACGTCATCCACGTCCTTTCGCTGAAAGGACTTTTCCTTTATCTTTCACCATCTGCTGCAAGAGTTCTAGAATACGAAGCCTCCGAGCTCGTTGGCACGGCTTTGTCTTCTGTTTGTCATCCGTCAGATATCGTCCCAGTCACGAGGGAGCTCAAGGACACTTCAGCTGGCTCTGCAGTCAACGTCGTCTTCCGCATCAGGCGCAAGCATAGCGGTTATATGTGGTTCGAAGGCCACGGATCTCTTCATACGGAGCAGGGCAAGGGACGGAAATGCATTATCCTGGTGGGCCGTGAGAGACCGGTTTATGCCCTTAGCAAGCGCGACATCGACTCGAACGGCGGTATCGGAGACAACGAACTTTGGACCAAGATGTCGACATCTGGGATGTTCCTGTTTGTTGCATCCAATGTCCGATCGCTTCTTGACCGACAACCGGATGACCTGGTTGGAACAAGCATCCAGGCACTCATGAGACAGGAGTCGAAACAAGAGTTCCACAGGATCCTAGAGATGGCTCGAACCGGAAAGAAGGCGTCGGTTAAACACGAAATGATGAACAAACGTGGCCAGGTCCTGCAGGCGTTCACAACGATATATCCAGGAGATGCTGTCGAAGGCCAGAAGCCAACATTCGTGATAGCACAAACCAGGCTGTTGAAATTTTCTCGAGGATCGGCCAGCGCTAACAGCCGACCGAGCATCTATCCTAAGCACGAGAGGGACTCTGGAAGCTCTATTGCAACGACTGGTTCCACCCCAACGCATACCATCAACACTGGGTCGACCCACACCCCGGGAAGCTTGGCTCATGGCATGTCGGTCAGCCAGTATGTCACCACCGATGGTAATGCTATGACTTATGCTGGTCAAAACGGATTGAAGCTTGGGCATCAAGATGCGAGCCTGGCATCCGAGGACAACGTATTTGAAGAGCTCAAAACCACGAGAAGCACCAGTTGGCAGTATGAGTTGCGGCAAATGGAGAAGCGCAACCGACTCCTGGCTGAGGAAGTGCAAAGCTTGCTTGCTGCGAAGAAGAAACGGAAGAGGAGAAAAGGCGCGGGACAGCTGCAAAAAGACTGCGCCAACTGCCACACGAGAGTAACTCCAGAGTGGCGCAGAGGACCCAGCGGCAACCGAGATCTTTGCAACAGCTGCGGACTGCGTTGGGCCAAGCAGGTGAGAGCGAACGCCCACACAGCAGCACATGAGTCGACTGACACAGGACAGAACGGTCGCGTGTCACCGCGTGCGGCGTCGCAGCACTCGGCACATTCAGGAGGAAGCGACAAGGCCAGCAAACACAGCGCCTCTCCGCTCGCACACTCTCAAACAGTCAACAACGACATGGCAACAGTGAAAGGGGAGCACACTTCCAGCAAGCCCGACACAATCCCTGCTAAAGTGGCTAAAACGGACGCCGCGGCATCCCAAGGCCTCGGTCCTGCGGCAGTTGGAGCCAGCATCCCCCCGAAGATCGATGAGGACTCAGAGGAGCCGGATTAAGCCATTGCACCAACACTAGACGCCTCTCGGCGATGTTTCCTCGCGCGTTACGGCACTGTTTTTATGCCTTCGCTCCATTTTTCTGATTTGTCTCCTATGATTTTACGACCATCGCGCAGGACTCGATGTGCCATTCTCCAACATAATTGTGCCGACTCTCCTTTCGGTCTTTGTCTGGTTACGATCTTGTGTCTAATGAGGCCTTTGCGCGGTCTCCTCGATACCCATGTTTTAGAAGGACATGCAACGACGCTGACTCATTCTTCATTATACATACTTTGCTAGCAGGGCTGGGCGATTTGTTTTTGTATGGCTAGGCGTTGCTTGCAGCGGTTTCAAGGCGATTTGCGCGGGAAGGAAGGTTTGGGCGGGCGGGCTGGCGGGGAAAAACGGGACGATATCTTTCGACTTCGCGGGGGGATTTACACGGCACATATGGCTTGGTGTTGGGACGAGGAGGACGGAGAAGGTTTTTTTTTTGTTGTCTGCTACATGCTTGCGGGATTCTGAGACTCGGCAAAAATGAAGCACAGGTTCGCTTTTGCAGTGCGCGGGGTCGTGGGCAGCGCGGATCGCAGGTTGATTTGTTTCGTGTTTCACAGGGCGTGGCTGCGAGCTTGCATGCGCTACGTGTTCTGGCGGGGAGGCCAGCGGCTGCCCAAGGAGAGGCGGGCCGGCAGGTGGGCGCGGCCAAGAGCCGCACGACGGACTTGTTGTGCGGAGGCCCGGCAGCGGTGGTTGGCTGCAGGCGCAGGCGGCCTGGCGATCTTGACGTGACAGCGGGGGCCGCGGCTGGCGAAGACGAGGGTGAAACAGCGCGGTGAGCTTCTTGCGCGCTGCTGGCGGCGGTGGAGCGCGGCGGCCCCTGTCAGTGTCCCGTCGTTTGGTGGCCGTTTCCGACGGGCCACGGCGCTGCGCTTTGCCGCTGCCGCCGCTCGCACGACCCGTGGACCGTCCTCGACGAACGACTCACGAGAGCCTGCGAGCTGCAGTCAGCGCGCGCATGCTTGTGTTGTCACCCATCCTCCCGACTACCAGCCCGCCGACGCTGCCTGCGCCCTCGCCCCCGTCCCGCGCCCTCAGCCCAGCCGCCAGCATGCCCGCTAGCAGCAGCGCGCTCCCCTTTTGTGCCTGATCCGCGCCGTCTGAGAAGGTTGCAACCGCCTGGTAGCACACCCTGGATCGCTGGCCCATTACGCTACGCTGTTTCACCAATCCGCACGCCTGCAGCTCCACCGAGTGACATAAGCCGTGCCGTGCTCCAGTCCGCCTGCAGCATTGACTTTCGCCCTCCCCAAGACCCCATCTCCCACTTCCCGAGCACACAAACCTGACCCGAGGCCTGTCCCGACATCATGGCTCCTTCTCCTGCGCTTGCGCTGCGCCCGCCGTGGGAGGAGGACGAAGACGCCTCCACCCTTGGCCACGATGGCGACGATGAGTACGACGACGCGCCCGCCCTCGACCGCGCCCCCGTCCACCCCATTGCCTGCATGCAGGGCGCCTTCGAGGAGTCGATAATCGAGGCTGAGGAAGCGGAGCAAGAGAAGGTCAAGCCTAAGCGGCCCGGCGGCGCAAAGGCCCGCCGTCAGCGCATGCTCGAGGAAGAGGACTACAACGAGTCGTACAACGCCCAGTGGAGGAAGAAGCCCAGCGCCAAGTTCCACCCGCTGTGGAAGCTGGTCGCCCAGATCTCGTTTGGCGTGCATCTGCTGAACCAGCAGCTGGCCAAGAGCGACGAGGAAGTGTCCCGCATCCTCAAGACCCACGTACAGGAGGTGGACCAGTTTCTCGAGAAGACGACCGAGGACTTTGAGCTGGCCCTTGCCGACATCCAGGAGCGCATCAACCATCTCAAACTGCCATTGGAGCACGTCAACATCTTCGACATCATGTTGGATGACAGGCGGTTCCGGACCTCCATCATCGAGGGCAACGAGAAGATTGAAAAAATCGTAGAGCGTACCGCCCGCGCAATGAACGACTCCCTTGTCGATGTCGAGAAGGGTATCGAGGCTACTGTAGAGCTCTCGCGTTACCTGGAACGCATTGGTGATTCCTGGGCCGAGGGCGACGAGGAGTTGATGGGTATTTACATGGCCATGTGTGGCAACTCCGAAGGTTGGCTCGAGTGCCTACGGAATCTGCAAGCCAAGGGCAATGAGCTGGGCGTCGCACTGGTGCAGTTGGGCAGTATTCTCAATGAAATGACGAAGAGAGCGGGCGTTGCGAGCAGAAGAAGCATTGTAAGTCACGGTGAGGGGTAGGTTCTGGTGGACCTTTTTTACTAATTGGGATCTTCAGATCGCACACCGCGCACCAGACACAGATTCAAGGCCGGGCTCGCGATCAACGTCACGATCAACTCCAAGGTCTCTATCCAGGCAGAGCTCAAGGCCGCGGCTTGCCAGCCCACCCGACTCCGCATGGGCATCACCACGAGGAACCCCACTTCCAGGCGACAAACCTCTGCCTCGGGCACCGGACTCGTTAAGCCCGGCGGTGGCAGCAACTCTCCACAGGTCACAGTCTAGACCACCGCAGAAATCTCACACCATTCCACTAGAACAAAGATTCGAACATCCGAGGCCGCCGCCGCGCAGCCCTCGAGATTTGAATGGCTCCGCGCCGAGTCCTACTATTCCGCAAAAGGACAAAAGGCGGCAAAAGGCGCCCGAACCACGCCTGGAGACTCCAATCCCGCCGGATTGGGCAAGCAGAGGTACCACCCCGGATGGCTCCAGAGCAACCACGCCGAACTCGAGGTCGCCGGCACGCTCACCTGCTCACTCACCTGCTCATTCCCCCGCCCAACCACCTTCGCGTTCCCCTGCTCTTTCACCTGCACAGCCCGTTCATGCCCCTCCCAGGTCTCCAAATCCTTCGTCTGTCAAAACACCTAGTAGTCTACGTAAAAAGCTCTCGGTACGCGGTGGGCGCGAGAAGCCGAGCTCACCGATGGTTGATTCGGCGTATTCTTCTGGGTCCGGCTCCTCTCGGTCTTCGGACAACGAGAGAAAAGCAGCCGCATCTCCTGCACCTGGGCAAAACCCCTCATCACGACCTGGAACGAGCCAGACGCACAATCCCTCACATAAATTTGGACTGTTCCCACCCAGTTCGCCCGGCACTCCAGCACTTTCCATCAGGTCGGGCGTCACTGGAAGTACCCTTTCCAAAACAAATACCCTTAACACGAATGAATCTCGCCCGAGCACTGCTGCCACTCGTCCCAGCACTTCCGCCTCGAATTACAGCACTGGCTCCGGAATCAAGAGGAGGTCGAGCTTAGCGGGTCTGCGGAATATTTTCAGGCGCAAACACTCAGCGAATAAGCTCGGCCCGACCTTGGAGTCGGAGGCGGAATGAAGCTCGCATGGTCGCTGAAAGCATTCACAACACGGTGGCGTTATCATTCTCTGTTCTCTGCTTATATTTCGATACCCATTCTACTCCAAGGCCTCGGGCCGGCGCCTTTTTTCTTGACGTTTCTGTCAGCGTTTCGAGACCGTACTGGTAACGAATGTCTATGAACATATCTCCGAACGACAGCTTCTTCATCTTTTTTTTTAAAAAGTTTTTTTTTTTTTTTTAATCCTTTGGCCGCATAGTAAGTTTTTCTCCTAGAAAAGACGTTTGAGCAATGTGATCTCCCTCTTTTCGGGCTTTTGTTGAGAGCATGTATAACATCGGGAGAGCAAACTATCCGGAAGAGCATTGTAGGATCAGCTCAGGATCAATATGGGCAATTGGGATATATAGTAGGCCCAAGGTACACCAAAAGGAAGAACTCGTAATTCTGTGTAACTGGGGCTTAGACGAAAAATGGTGATGCTACGTGCGGGCCAGGCTGTTGGCCGCTTCCCAAACTGCTTGCTGCGTCTTGAGGCT
>JAJJID010000680.1:0-15662 GCA_022204955.1 Macrophomina pseudophaseolina
TAGCTAGTAATAGGCTTAACTCGATCGACTACCGACACCGTTACCTTTAGCAGTAAGTAATCGGTCTAACTCACACGAAGAATAGTCTGACAGCAGGCCAGAAGCACATTAAACTTAGGGTACTAGAACGACTAAAAGCGGTTAAATCTAGCCTAACCCCGAGCCTAGGCTGGATTTGGAATCCATGTCCACAAGCCCCGCGCAGGACGTCTAGCTAGAACCGAACACCTTACAATCGCCAACCTCTTAGACCTTAGGGGGTGGTAATGACCGGTTAAGTCGGCTTGGGCGGCTCCTCCCTGCGCAGTATGATACTCCGCCTAATCTAGAAGCCAGCCGGGGCAACCGTGCACCACGGGGCTTAGAAATTAGCGCGCAAATCAATCCAAATTCGATTATTTAAGGCAAAAGAACACGTAGATTAGCCTACGTCACGCAACTCTAGCGAAATTAGCACTCCGATTAATCCTGGAGGATAGCGTTCGTCGCCGTATTGTCTACTAAACGGCCACCATGCCGGCACCGTAATAATCTTCCACCGGAGCCTAAAACGTATAAAGAAGCCCTCGCGCATCTAATAAGCGTAGAATTCCTAAAAGTAGTAGAAACGGAACTGTAGGAAGTCTAGGATAAGGGGGTGTAGAAGGTTATTTTAGTAATAGACGTATAGAATACTAAGGAGGTTATACCGCTTACTTGGGTGTTTAAATATAAATTCGACGAAAACGGCTATCTACTAAAATATAAGGTACGCATCTGCGTCCGAGGAGACCTTTAGACAACGCAGGAGGACACCTTCGCGGCTACCCTAGCCTTCCGTATTTTTCGAGCGCTTATAGCAATTATTTGCGCATTCGACCTTAAGACTCGATAATACGATGTTGTTAATGCGTTTCCGCACGTCCCACTCGAGCAGACAATATACTGCAAGCCCCCAGAAGGAATAACGCTGAAAACCGGCTAAGTGCTTTAACTACTAAAGGCCCTATACGGTCTTAAAGAATTACTAGTACTATGGCAACGTTACTTCTGCAAAACCCTCTCGGAACTCGGCTTAGAACCGATTCTAGACGCTCCGTGTCTCTACGTGAATAATTACCTCTTCGTCTTCTTCTTTGTTAATAACGTTATCGTCGTCTATTATAAGAATAACGAACGCTACGTAGAGGTATTCTAAGAGGACTTATTCTAACGCTACGAGATGCGAATAATAGAAGAGGTTTAGTGGTTTCTTGCCTTGCGTATTATCCGAAATCGGTACTAACGATTGCTCTGGCTATTCTAGGAATCGTATATTAATAATATCATCACCCGATATAACGTAAAGGAAGTGAACGCACTAGTAACACCGTTGCCCTTGGACGAGCCGCTTACACCGAATAAGGACTTATACGTAACACCTTAAGACGTTTACACCTTCTAAAGTAAAATAGGATCTATATAGTTCGCTGTAATTAGTACTAGGGCCGATATTACCTTTGCCGCATTAGCTCTATTAGCGTACCTGACTAATCCGTCCCACCGTTACCTCGCACTGGCGTAGAGACTCCTTGAGTACCTTAGAGGGACTAAGAAACTCGCCCTGTGCTTTAACGGCTCCATCTACTAAGACGATTAAAATATCTTCACAATTAGTAGTGACGCCGCGTACGCAAATAATTAAGAAACGCGTAGAAGTTACTAAGGCTCGCTTATTACGCTATTCGGAGGTCCGGTAGACTAAAAAGCTACTAAACAACCGACCGTTACTACCTTAATAACCGAAGCTGAGTTACTCGCGTTATCCGAAACGGCTAAGCAATGCTTCTAGTGGAAACGATTCTTTACCCAACTGTAGTTTAATCTAGGCCATCTTATATAGATTTAGTGTGATAATTAAATAACGCTACGGCTAATAGAAGAAAGCATTAGTAAACTTATAACTAAACTATGCCACGTTGATATTTATTATCACTGGCTTAGACAAGAAGCGTTGGCTAGAAATATCCACTTTAGATAGACTCCAACGGCCGACATAATCGCTGACGGACTCACGAAGGTACTGCTAAAATAGAAGTATACCGCATTCGTTTACTAATTGGGGCTAACGCCCTTGCCCTAGGAATAGTAATACTAACCGAATTTCTTCTGTTTCCTTCGTTGAACGTTACGCACTACTCCTTATCTAGATACGTATAGCCTGTAACTAACCGTTCGGCTACATCATTATCTACTTATTTAGCTTAACTTACTATTCTTAGCAAGAACATTAAGCTTTCCTTGCTTTACTATTGTATAAGAAGCTTAAAAGGCACGTATTATCGCGCATTGCCTAGTTAGGCACCACGCGAAGGGGGTGTGTTGGAATATCACGTGTTTGTATATTAGATTTAGCTTAGTTATTGACGAGACTGGATAAGAGGCCTACCCCTAAGCGGCCCTCTTAGTCCTTATGCCACTTATTCTTAATTGATAGTATCACTACTAAATCTAACACGTTACGTCACATCATGACCCCCTGACGGTGAAGGACGCCATACAAGGCATGACGATGACGGATGACCGGGAACTTAGCGCCGTTAACGGCAATATGACGATAGATAACGTCTACTTTATTATAGTATTAAGTATTCTATAATAACGCTACTAAAACCTCTTATACTACCTAATTAATAATCTTATTAATAGGCTAATACTTCTAATATATATATACTTCTATTGTCGTGTTATTGAGGCACGTACGCTTACTACTAACTATATACTTAGCTATACTAAATACCCTTTTAGCCTCTATACTTACAGCCAGCACGCTATGGCACGTTCCGCTTCTAATGCGGATGTACGCCTTGGCACAGATAAGGAAACTATTGAAGGATAATTATTATTCTTAGGTGATAGCCTTCCCATGCTAACTAGTCTACCTATGCTAGTTGGCCTTCCCTCCCTAGGCGGCCAGAGGCCGCTGCTAGCCCCAGGGAGGAACTTCTTCCCCACACAACCGCACCGCATCCTGACACGCTAAAGATATCGAAAGCTATATATTATAGACCCGGCTACTATAACCCCTCTATAAGGATCTTAAATATTATAACAGGTAGCGTCCTAGTTAATATAAGCGTCTAGCTATATAGCCTCTAGTTTCCTTCGCTTCCGTACGCGCTACTTATTTTATAAAGGGAATTAAACTTATCACTAGGCGCACCACTATATACGTTGAATGTAAGAGAAATAGCTTACTTAGTATATAAAAGTCCTCTCTATAGGTAGGCGTGCCGTTATTTACCGTCAACGGCTCGTCATGCTCATTTATAACGGTGACGGATGGCGGCTGTAAGAATAAAAGGACAAGTAGGCTTAGATGGTCGAGGGAGAATGTAAACGGATCCCTGATAAGCTATTCATGCGTTCTCTAGCTTCATTTATAGTGCTATCTAGGTTATCGATGACTCATTGTTGCGGTTTTGGTACTGGTTAAGCGACTATGGGTAAGGGCTGCCAATATATTAGTGCTAATGAGTACCATCGGGACTAAACCGTGACAGCGGCCCAGTTATGACGGTGACGGACGGCTGAAGCTCCGTCAACGGCTCATTAACGAGTCGTCTAACGTGACGTTCGCCACCTTGGAGAGGTCCTGCTGCGTCTATGATTCGAAACTTCCAGGTTGGTTGCCGGTGGGGCCATTTCCGCTCAGGGATTGCTCTAAATGGGTACTTTCGGTGTCCTTGCTCATGCCCATGGCTTCTCCATCATGCTTCGGGGTCTCATTGCCGGTCGTTCTTTGTTAAGCTTAAGGCGGATCGGATTCTGCTTCATGGTGATTGGAAAGCTCGGTGATTTGGCTGACATGATATTTGTCGCCGTTGCTGTCTTGGGTCGATGCCTCTGAGTGAAATCAATGAGTGGAGCACACAGAATTCTCGGGGTTTATCCACATACCGTTCGACCTCGGGTATTGCACCCGGTCCCAGCTCAAGAAGTATGCCGTTAATCGCCGGTACAGTCCCCTACAAAAAGTCATTGGGCAACTGGTTAATGCATAGTTCTGACCACCCACCCCCCCACCAACGCAACCCAACAACAACAACAACAACAGTTGTCTTCTAGTCCTCTTACCTCACCCAAAAGTACGTCAAATGGCTTGGAATTTTCACAGATTCAAGGCAAAAAGAAGGATATTCGAATTAAGTAGCTACTAGCTAGTATCTAGTTAGTCCACCCTTTGCCTAGATCACGGCTATAAGCCGTTCCTGCCAGTTTAGAATACAGGCCTCATAGTCTTCCACCGTAAGTCGGTCCCATCCCTCCCTTAAGGCCGCCTTAAGCTGCTCCTTAGACTTAAGTACATGTCGTCTCTTAGTTAACCGGCGCTTGATAATTGCCCAAAGATTCTCAATTGGGTTTAAACCTGGGCTCTATAGCGGCCAGTCTAAGCGCTGTATAAGTAGTAACTACCTGTAACTATTAGTCGCCTTACTAGTGTAATACCGGGCACCATTATCTATCTGAACGGTATTACCTACATTACCGTACTCTAGGGTAAGTTCCTCGTAGAAGGGGAGTGCGTGTTGATTAAGAATTAGCTGTATATAGACTCGAGAGTTCATTCTAGCCCCTTTTTTAGGGACTACTAGTGGACCCTTCTTCCGCAGGCTAATAACCCCCCAAACGGACACTGCACTACGGCCTAATTTAAATAAGGGTTTGCAGTTGTGATGGTTCAACCCTAGGGTGTGCGCTAAAGGATTGAATTCGTCTACACGAAGGTCAAGCTGAGGAGGAAAGAACACGCGTCCTCGGCGACTCTATATAACCGAACGCTAGCGCTACACGTGACCGCTTACGGCCGAGGATTCCTTCGAGGCTTTCTTTATCACTAGGCTTCTAGACTATAACAGCAGTACTTTTTATTAAACGCTTAACTAACTAGCCGCCGTATATACTTAGTAAATAGATTAGCACCTATCTCAAAGGTAGCTTTATCTAACTAGGTAATTAACTATTATTACGGCGCAGCCTACACAGAACCTGGGTAAGAAGGATAAGAAGGACAAGCGGGGCGCCTACGCGCCCGCGAGGAAGATCCACCGGCGAGGAGTCACGTGACTCCCGGTTTAACTGTTCGAAGCCTTGGCACTCTGAACTCTTAAACTCGTGAAGTTCAGACGTTCAACCGCTTGGTAGAATGAACCCACGAACTATTAGATTGTATATACTCTCCCACTAGTATATAAACTATACTCCTTAGATAGCTTTGACCTTCGTGGTTAACTTTAATAATAATTCAGTATCAATTGTTAGTAACACGGCCTTCGCACGTAGTGCTTAGTCTTGTTACGTGTTCGACTTGCTCTCACCCTCTTCTTGTACCCACTTAAGGAAAACCCCCTCGATAGGTTTTCTCCCTCTTTGGTGTTTGGATCCTTAGAGGCAGAGGCCCGCTCGTTACAACTATAAGTCGTCTAGTTCTAGATTAAGTATTTATTGAGTAAATAATAGGTACTTTTTCGTTATTCCTTATTAATAAATAGCGTCTTCCTTGCCTTACGTACGTGAAGGCCGTTTTTGTCTAGATACTTACGAGTAGTGTTGACATGCATACGACAACCTAATTTACTAGGAGTAGACGGGCAGTCAACTGAATCGAACAGGTAATTGGTAACATGGTTTATAAGCTGGCGTTTAGCGCATTTATTAAGCTTTAGAGACCGCCCAGTTCGCTTTATAATAGTAAAAGGGTCCTATAGCTTGCCCCGTACCTGTTTAATGATTGAACTAACAGTTGACTTAGGAATATTAAGAAACGAAGTAATAGTTCGGTGGCTATTATTCCGGCAGTGAAGAAACCATATAGCGGCCCGAGTAGCTTTAGGCCACTGCCTTCGGTCGGTCTTCGGTTTGACTGTCATTTAGAAGCAAGGGGTTGACAGGGTTTCGACTGGTGGTGCGTGAAAGGGGACTAATATACTAAGCGAGTTCACGTGTTCGGTTAACTGCCCAATGCCTTTTTATAGGGGACTATACTATCTTTCACACCTTCTTTCCGTTGATCATCATCCTTTTCTTCAGCGCGTCCCCCCAAGCTCTGGTTCGTGAACACATATCCGCCCGGCTTTCCAGCATCCTGAGCTGCTAGTCCGTTAGAGACTCCGTGTGTGTCATCCGGGGAAAATTTTATAAAGGTGTCCAGAGCTGTATCAGAATTCAGCTGACCGGATGTGCCCAAGATGGGAGAGAGATTATCCGGGGTTGTATCGCCAAGCTCGAATCCGCCATAGTTTGAAGTACCCTGGGCCAATTGTGCCGAAGGGGGGAAATATCTGGTTCCACTGAGATCTTGTGGGAATTGCGAATTCCCCTGCTGTGCGTAGAGCTGTGATGAATGGGGACCCTCCCCCAGTAAAGGAAAAATTGTACTCCCTCTAATATCGAGTCTAAACAGGACAGCGGCTGCGATTTAATTAGTAAGCAATATCAGTCTGCCGAGGTAGTGCCCGCTTACTCTAGAGCCATTCCTTATTGTGAGACCTCGGCTGCCACTGGCAGTCGAGTGCCACTACCATCGCACCAACCAGCCTACGATGCTCGCAAGGGAGATCGGCAGTACCACGACTAACTAGTCGGGTAGTTGGTTGGCTGGTATTGAACCGAAAAAAGCACGGCGCCGCACTGTGATTCAGTGCGAATTGGTTGAATTATGTTCCAACAGCTGGCCTATAACTAGTAGGCGACTGGGAAGGGTCGGAAGGCCCATTGGAGCCTGACACTTGCCCTCTGAGGCTGGAAAGCCAACCTGTGGGTATCAAAGAAGCTGCTAGACCTACTTACGGGGGTCCACATGACAAGTTTCGCGCGAGGATTCACCCAAACGATATCAGAAGTAGAAGTGTCCAACAAGCCTCTCAGTATGCACCACCAACAGCTCTGGGAGGTCACTATGGAAGCGCACCACGCAGAGACGAATGACTACATAGCCTACTTAAACGCATTCGACCGGAAGCACTTCTTTGCGAAAAGGCTGTTCTATTGAGACCGGCGGCTGATGTTGCGGTGTACACTCTCTCTGCAAAATTTGCGGGCTTCAGAAATCTTCTCCTGTACCTATAGGGGCGTTAATGCTCTCCTGGGGCGGGGCCTGGGGGACTGGACAGCTAGATTTGGATGATGATCAGGCGGAGCTGGTCCGGATAGTGGAAGTTTCATAAGGGGTTTTCTCATAAAAAGAAAGCTTTATGGGGAAGGACTCGAAGAAACCGGATAGATTGGTGAGGGATAGGTGCTATAAATGGCGCTGCTTAGCGGACCGAGTCCGTGACAGCGCGTACAATGCAAAAACAGTGTTAGAATGGAGTAAAAGGACGGAACTCGTCTAGTTACTCCATATTACTAGGAGGCCTCTTATACCCCACCCCCTGATGTTAGGGCTGGTGGAACTAGCGCATATATATAACAGATAGGGATCTTCAATGCAAACTTAGCAGTTGGTCACATAGCTTAAATTTCATCTAAGGCTCTCTCGAGGGCATCTAAGACTCATTATTTCTTATATGGTTAAGTATAATAAATGTTTAAAGAGGACTTATAAAGAAGAAGGGGCGACCATCAAGGTGACCACCATGTATTCTTCTCCGCCCATCCCTTTCCTGGTGGCGTTAACTTGCTATAGGGCCGAAGGCTCCACTCTCGCTTTCCTTGCACTGTGCGCACCGCCTTAAGAGCCTCCGCTTGTTCCAAACCTAGGCTATAGGACGGGAAAGCACTGCGAGCATAGTTGGCCTCGGTTATAGGCATGAATGCACGCTCATTATGTTCTATATATCGAGTTAAACTGGCGATGCGTGCTGGCAGTGCCGTGTCCGCTCTCAAGGTTACCGGTTGCGGCGTTGCTTAGAGACGCGGGATATAGTGCTGTAATAATACTTGTAGATGCTTTTCCCACATGTTCTATACAAAGATGTCAGACTATTTTGCCTTACTGCCTTAGATTAGCTTCTACTCTTTGCCACCTCCTCACTGCTCCTCATCTTCATAAGCATCGGATAGCAATATCGGCTTCTATTCTCCTCGGTTATTCAAGCACTTATTTATGTATATAAGCAAGTCTACTTACCTCCCTCTTAGGAGACAGGCAGAATCTACTCTCTTTTCTGACCTTACTACTCTTCACTCACCCAAATCCAACAGTTATGAGCCCGGGGAGCGCTAAGACTACCCCACTTTTAAGCTCTTTGCTGATCAATTCTTCTACTTAACTGAGTACTCTTTACTGACACGCAACTGCTGTCACGTTTACGGCTTCTGCCCGGTTATAGGCTACGGCGACTGAACTAAATACTCTTAAATCGGAGCCACGCTAGCTACCACCACTACTCGGATCTAACTGGACTAACGACTCGACAACTACTGCTCACTGATAACATGGGAGACTCTACCAAGTCCCACATTCTCACTAAGTCTTCGGACTGGAATCACTGGCTATTCTTAGTGAAAGGAAGAGCCTAGAATACTGATATCTGGGACCTCGTTGATCCTTTACTAACAACCAAACCCGAGGGCACTCCAAAGCCCACGAAGCCAACTATTCAGGGCACTGTTACTGCTGACAAGAAGCTTACCTACGACTATGAGATGAGCAACTACCGAGCTGACTACGCACTCTACGAAAAATAATAAAAGGCACTTGCTAATCTTGCGACCTACATTCAGGACTTAATTGCTACAAACCTACTGCCCTACATCAGCAACACGGATTCTGATAACCATTCCTGGACCTACCTGACAACGCTTAAAGCAAAGCTTGCACCAATAAATGAAGCCACCGATCTGGAACTCGAACAACAGTACAATCAGCTCAAGCGAGGACCAGCCAACCAGAACATTGAGAAATGGCTTTAATCTTGGGAAGAGGTCTACACTAAGGCTAAGCAACGCGACTTGCCACAAGTCAAAGATGACCGACCAGTCAGAGATTTTCTCCTCTCACTTCGAGGCATCGATTCCACCTACTCTTAGATGGAACTATATATCCTACGAGGCTAGACTGACAAGCCATCTCTTTATAAAGCTGTTGAGGACTACCGACAACACCTGCGCATCGAAAATCTCGAGAAACCCTCTAAGTCTTCTAAACACTTAGCTTTCCCAGCCACTTTTAAGGGTAAGGAACAGGAAAACACTAATAAGCCACCTTGTATCTGTGGTCTTAATTACTGGTATAAGGAATGCTTCTACTTAAACGAGGATATACGGCTAAAGTACTAGAAACCGAATAAGGCTGCTTAAGCACGTGTTAACGAAAGACTTAAGGATCCAAAAATCAAAGCAAAAGTTGACTATGCACTAAATCGAGAAAGAGAAAGACAACCTGATTTCTAATTTACTACTACTGCCAATAGTTAAAGCAAATCTCCTTTAATCGAGGTCGCCTTATTCTTAGTTATTAGTCACTCTATAAGGAGAGCTAGCACTTCCCTACAATCGTCGTGGATTCTAGACTCTAGAACCGATCATCACATCTGCAACAGCTTTATGCAAGACAGATTTACATAAACTAGAGCTGCTAAACTAGACGAATACCTTACCTGCGGAGAAACGACTGCACTAATCACGGCTTATGGAACAGTTACTATTAAAGTCAAAACGCCGTCTAGAAAGGGCCATATTACTCTCTAAGATGTTGTAATGTCTCCATCTTTTATGGCTAATCTTATATCACTCGATAAAGCTCTCGAAGCAGGAATCGACTGGAATTTAAGGACAGGAACTCTTAGTAAAAATAACAGCACTATCTGCTTCACCGAACGATATAATAGTTATTTCTACCTTAAACGGAACGTAGCACCTCTCTAAGCTTACTCTTTACTACTATCAACGCAACCAACTGCTTTTGCTACTAAAGCCGTACAGATCACTAACTGGCACTAAATCCTTGGCCACGCTAGCTAGGAAACTCTTTAACACCTTAAAGGATTTACTAAAGGCACTAGCATTACTCTATCTAATTAACCACTTTAGCACTGTGAGACCTGCGCTCTATTAAAGGCTTACCGTCTTATCTCGCGATTACTAGACAAGGAAGAAGAACCGTTATAACCCTTCTCGCGCGTTACGTTCGACCTTCTCCAGCTTACGCTAGCTTATAACGGAGATAGATGGATAGCTTATTTAGCCTGCTCTTTATTAAACTTCATCCTCCCATTTACGTATCGACACAAATCAGACACGGTAGAACTAGCCATCTACGGACTTAAAATTATTAAGATCCGCTATTAGGGTAAGGTCATCTTCTTTAGAACTAATAGAGAAACTATACTCGGCAATATCTTCCTTACCTATCTCATGGATTATGGAATTACACTTGAAACTTTAGTTCCAGTAATACCCGAGCAAAACGGATACTCTAAACGCTTAGGGGGTATACTTCTTACCAAAGCACGAGCCATGCGAATTGGAGCCAATCTTCTAGAACGACTCTAGCCTAAAACTATTAGAGCCGCCGCCTATATCCACAACAGGACTCCACTTAAGAAACTCAGCTAGACCACTCCTTTCGAGAAAGTTACTGGCAATAAACCAAACCTCTCTTACCTTAAGGCCTATGGATGCAAAGCCTACTCTCTACGCAAGGACCTTCCACGCACGCATAAGCTTGCTAAACGAGCATTTATTAGATATCTCGTTGGATACGACTTAACCAACATCTTCCGCATCTGGATTCCAAGCCAGGATAAGGTAATAAGGACTAGAGACGTCACCTTTAACGAAACAAGCTTCTACGACCCTACGGAAACTAATATCGGTAAAATTCTTGGAAAAGAAGTAATTAAGACCCTTAATACTCCTAATCTACTATTAATCTACGGTCTTATGCCTTAGAAAGAATCCGAATCCTTCTCCTACTACGAAGGAACAAACGACGCTTAAGCAACTATTTAATCTTAAGCTAAGAAAGACTCGTCTACCCGTTAATTACTAACGCCTTTAGAATTAGTGGAACCCTAAATACAAGCTCTCGTACTATAAGAAGCTATAAAGCAACAAGAATAAATATAAGAATAAACTAAGCAACGACTTAGACCTCTGCTACTAGCTTAGTATAATACTCCACCACAACCAGGAGCTGCTCCAGGCAACAGAGTACTAAGAGGAGCAGATATTACAGCCGATATTAATAAAGAAACTATTATTCCCGAGAAAAGCTTAAGAAGTTCGAGAAACTAGAATCTAAATTACAGTAATAATTCTTTTAAGAAACCTCGAAAACCACGAAAGAAAGTATATGCTGCAACTCTTACTCGAACTTAAGTATATCTAAAATTAACCTTCTACAACGCCTTTTTAGCTGCAATCAATACTCTAAAGCCTAAAACTAATCTTTATCGAGATAACCTTCCACCAGAACTAAAGAACTTTAAGGAACTCCTTAACCACCCACTTAAGGATGGATTTTTAACCGCACTTTTCGAAGAAATTAAGAAACTTAAGCAAATCTAAACCTAGATAAAAGTTTCAGCTACTTAGGCACACGCAGCGAAGAAATAGATTCTTCTACTTACCTAGGTATTTATCAGGGCAATAGGCCCGCCTGCTACTACCATGCGCTCCACGTGCTTATCACGTGCAACGCACAGGCCTCAGCTATAACCAGGCCACCGTAGCTGAATCCTCACCACCAAGGATTCGCACCTAAGAATACTACTCTTTAAAGGCTCCCTGCTTATAACCCGTTATTTGCTCACAGTATTCAAGTATAAGTTCGACGAAGAAGGATACCTTATAAAGTTTAAAGCTCGACTCTGCGTACGAGGAGACCTTTAATCGATAGCTTAGGATACCTATGCTGCTACCCTTGCTGCACGAATCTTTAGAGGACTTATAGTAATTATGGCCGCTTTTAATCTTGAATTAAGGCAATACGATGTTATTAATGCTTATCCACACGTGCTAATCGATGAGGAAACCTACTGCAAACCACTACTAGGCATAGAAATCGAGGACGGACTCGTTCTCTTACTCTTACGAGCACTCTATGGACTTAAGCAGTCACTAGCTCTCTAGTAAAAGCACTTATTAACGACACTTTAAAATCTCGGCCTCAATGAAGTGCTAGAAGCTCCCTACCTCTTTACAAATAAATATATAATCCTATTCTTCTTTGTAGACGATATTGTCGTTATCTATTACAAAGACCAAACCGCTTACGTGGACGAACTTTAACGCAAACTCTTCGAAATCTACGAAATGCGATACCTAGGCGAGATTCAATAGTTCCTAGCTATTAGGATCATCCGGAACAGAGATGAACGCAAACTCTGGCTTTGCTAAGACTTATACATCTCGAAACTTACTGCCAAATTCAATATTAAGGAAGACTCGAAGCGCTTACTTCCTCTCCCACCTAACGAATCTATTACTTAGAATCCTAAACAAGCTATAGAGCAAGATATCTACGTCTACCAACAGAAAGTCGGATTAATTAACTACGCTGTAGTTTATACTAGACCTGATATCGCTTACGCAGCATCACGACTCTCTAAACA
Organism: Macrophomina pseudophaseolina; assembly: GCA_022204955.1. Taxonomy (NCBI): domain Eukaryota; kingdom Fungi; phylum Ascomycota; class Dothideomycetes; order Botryosphaeriales; family Botryosphaeriaceae; genus Macrophomina; species Macrophomina pseudophaseolina. Next base: position 12,519 of record JAJJID010000680.1, read on the forward strand.
CTTACAGAACCCATCAGCTCAGCACCTTCATCTGGCTCAACGAGTTCTCGAATATCTGGTAAGTACTCGAAACTACGCTCTTACTTTCTCAGGCTTTACTCAGTCTACCAAAGATCTCTTTATTGCCTTCAGCGATGCCTCATTTGCTTTAGATATTGATACTAGAAAGAGCATTTAAGGTTTTCTCTTTCGACTCTTTGGAGGAGCTATCGACTGGAAAGCAGCTAAGCAACGCACTGTTACTACGAGCAGTACTAAAGCCGAATTACTCGCCCTCTCAGCTACTGCGAAGGAAACTATATGGTGGGAAAACCTCTTTAAGGCAATCGATTTCTCTACTGGTTATTAGACCAAAATTCAGTGCGACAACACCCAAACAATCCGCCTTCTTAACGAAGAGATATATAAGCTTATCACGAAACTTCGTCACGTTTAAATCCACAGCCACTGGCTACGCCAGGAAGTACAAGAAGGCAATATCTTAATCTACTGGACTTCTACTGTAGAGACAATCGCAGATGGACTCACTAAACCCCTTAATAAACAGAAACATCAATACTTTCTTTAATAAATTGGACTCGAAGACATCACTACTAAATTGCAAGATAACTAACCACTATTCTCTACTGCTTTTATTGTATACTCGACGCTGCTTCTACTATCACGACTCTCCTAATGCGTACACGTCGTGAAGGGGGTGTGTTAGACTATTTTGCCTTACTGCCTTAGATTAGCTTCTACTCTTTGCCACCTCCTTACTGCTCCTTATCTTCACAAGCATCGGATAGCAATATCGGCTTCTATTCTCCTCGGTTATTCAAGCACTTATTTATGTATATAAGCAAGTCTACTTACCTCCCTCTTAGGAGACAGGCAGAATCTACTCTCTTTTCTGACCTCACTACTCTTCACTCACCCAAATCCAACAAAAGAGGAAGTGGTTGTGCGCTACTTTAGCTTAGTATACGGTATATAGTTTTAAATATTCATAAATCTCTTAATATAAGTAAAAGATTACTTTCTTAATAGTCTCACCTGGCTAGCTTAATCGGTTACGGTCAACCCTGTTACACAAACCAATGCTGTGATATAGAAAGCAGTATTTTCTGCGAAGCGCTGTGCTATTCTCGTCTATGAAATGTGCTTTGTACGTAAAATATTGGTATATATTGTATATTATGACCAATAACACCATCATTTCACCCTAAACACTGCTCCGCACACTACCCCTTTTGCCACAATTGCAATGAGCTACTTAAAGATGTCGATATTCCGCTCCTCTTGCTTCTGCTTGCCACATTTGCGAGGTGTACTTGTGCTGGGCGGCAAAATCTTTTGGTTATAAATAAAATTAGTAGCTTCTATTACATCAACGACCTGTAAGATGCCAACAACATCTCACAGTAGCCGCCCGGCTAGCTCAATCGGTAGAGCGTGAGACTCTTAATCTCAAGGCTGCGGGTTCGACCCCCGCGTTGGGCTCAATTCCCATAATCTTTTTGTCTTTGGGGCGTCTATGGCCCGTGACTGAATTTTTTTTGCGCGAGAGAGGCACGGGGATGGCCCGAGCACGGTATATAAGTAAGCGAAAACTGCAAGGAGTGCGGGAAAATTGCTGGAGGGTGCGTGGCACGTTATTTTGGGCTTGGATACTAAAGTGACGGCGAAAAAGGAGCGTTGGTAGCGCTTAGTACACGAATTTAGGGAGTCATATAGAAGTATACGCTATTCTAAACCACGCAAGTACGACGCGCTGTGGATAGCTTACTCTACACTCTGTGAGAAGTAAGAAGAGAGACTAGGCATTTCGTGGTTGGGAACTGTTTGTGGGGTCATGCATAGGCGAACTCCGAAACACCAAAAGCTCTCTCTGAGAAAGGTCAGACATTGCAGTAATAGCAAGTGCAGGGCTAAGTGAGCAATTGCAGCAATCTACACTATTCCCAGATATACTGCATTAACAACAATATAATTCGTCCGGACGTAACTGTCCAGGAGACCTAGTTGCACTTACGTTTGGACGCATACTTCTACTTTTCACGAGAGATATACCCTGCCCGTCCTTAATAAAAGCATCTCCGTCTAGATATAGCCTACTACATAACGATGAAATTACTGTCGCGGTGCTTCTCTACGTGTGCAGAGCCGAGGGTCATTGCTTTTATCCTTGGTACTCCACTTTGTTGCTGCCGACGTTCAGCCGTTAGCGCCGCGCTAACGGCCGTCCTATTTAGCTTGCTTCCTTCACAGTAGCTACAACGTCATACTCACTCTGCGCAACTCTTTGGACCCTCTGCCGGCTATAACACACCTACGCTCCCTTGCAGGCGCCGATGTAAACCACGTCCTTCTGAAGGTGGAGCCCAAATTCATCTGGGCTCATTACACCCATTCTTACCAGCACTTTCTTCTTGTTATAGTTAATGATAGGTCTCCCCTTCGTGAAATAAAATGAGGCATCGTCTAAGATAGCCCAGAAAGTGAGGTCAATCTCGGTATACGCGTTCGAGTCGATATGGTCATGCTCTCCACCTTATGGTGTTCTTCCAACCGATCCGACATTGGCCTGCCCACAGCAGATAAGTGGCAAGTAGAGTTGAAGATGCTATTCGTTTTCACCACTGCCTAGCCGAATTTCACTATGGCAGTGCTCACTTGCCATGAGCGGAACCGAAGCCTCTCCTGTCGATGTAGAGCTTAGAATTGGTCACTTTGCCCCTTGATTTTACATGAGCTGAATGCGCTGCATTTCAACTCAAGCAATAATGGCTGAGAACCGCCAAATTCCACAGGCACTCCACTGCATCAAGTATTTCCTAGCGCACAAACCACAGGCCGGAAACTCTTTTATATAAACCTCGTGGAACTTTGCTATTTTGTGGTGGATGACTGGACGAAGGTACAGCTTTATAATGCGTAGTTAGTGAAGCAGAAGTGCTGCTCTTCAAGTACCGCCATGTGAGTCGACCTTTCAGTCCGCGTAACATAGGCAACAGAAGCGCAGTGCTATTTTAGGGGGAATCTGCAGGGCATGCGGAGCTCCATCATAAAGCATGACAGATGTATCTCGTAGGATAGAGAGAAGGTTGAAGGAAACACTGGAGGATACATATCTACAAGCAAGCGAAACCCAAACGCACATTA
>JAJJID010000681.1:0-15660 GCA_022204955.1 Macrophomina pseudophaseolina
CAAACCCGCCGGACCCTTGCGTTTGCCACCGGCACCACCCAAGCCCCCTCAATGAAATCTGGCCCATCATCAGCGCCATGGGCGCAGAGAAGCTCTACATTCCCGGCGTCCTCAAGTTCGCGCTCACGGACGGCACTGGTGGGGTGGGATCGCATAGGAGGCTCGTGGCCGAGCAAGCGGGCACCGTCTTCGAGCGCGTGGTCGTATACGAGCCAGCGAAGGGCGTGCTGGCCTACGAGATCGAAGAGGATGCGGGCGGAGAGGCTCAGATGCCGGGAAGGGGCATGGCCGGATTGGTGCAGTTGGAGGAGGAGGGCAATGGGGCGACGCGGAGGACGTGGCGGTCGTACTTTGAGGAGATGGATCCGGCCGTGGAGGAGGCGATGAGGCCGCGGGGGAATGAGGTGTTCCAGGGAGCCATTTCGAAGATCGCGGAGTTGGCGGAGAAGTAGGTGATGGAATGGGCAGAATGTCCGGCGCGCCTTGACATCCGAGAGGGTATTTTTCTTATAGTACGGAGCTGTCAGCGCCTTGTACATCAAGCAGGCTTGCTGAGACTTGATGACCCAAGGAAACTGTGTTGACGAGGCTTGCGGCGTGGATTGGCAACCTTCCAATCGCAGTTGGTGAAGTCCAAACGCTCCCTTTTTACGTCCTTTATCATGAATAATCAAATACCCGGACTCCGGGTCTCATGGAGGCCCTTACCGATTTATGTTAAATCCTACATGATGCAGAGTGCAAGAAAGTATTGATTGTTAGCTGAAAGCCATTTGCACAAGATACATTTTTCTATGGAATGTCTAGAGTGAAAAAATAGATACCACATACCTACCTTTATTACTACCTGCACTTCTACCTCCAATCAAGCAAGTCCTTTAAAGGAAAGATTTAGTATGGAGAATTGACATTTGGAACTGTGAGATCTCATGTTCTGTGCGGAGAGGTACGAACCTCCGCCGGGTGGGGTCCAGTACGACTCTCTTCGGGTGCTCACTTTATTGCCTACTGATGATAACGGCGGTTTATGATAAGAGGTTGTGATTAAGCCCCATCTTCGAAGTACTGAGACCATCCAAAGCGCAATGATGTAGAGCTATCGGCTTCTTTAGCAATTCCAACAGGGCTTTCCAGGGAACTGGGTAAGTGTAGAAAATCGTTCAGCTGTCTTTACAAGAAGAAACCCCGCGAGCTCTGACTTCTTCCGTGCCTAGTTCTTTCTCCGGTTTTGTGTCTTCAGCCAGCATCACGCATCAGCCGTTCTTAAATCCAAGAATGCCACAAGGACATGATGAAGACGTCATGACGTTCCCTTTTATCGAAGAACAGAGTTTGTGACAAGTTGAAGCATAATACCATGCACATCAGCAAGTCGAACACGCAACTAGGCAGGATGCAACAGCCCCACATGACAGACAATGGCTTTCTGTACTTAGCCCCCCAAGGCCGCTGCTTTGAACATTCCCCCTCCGTGGACATCTTTCAGGGGGAGTGAAAAATCGGCGCCTCGTCCTCTCAGCATATCCAGGCTTTGCATACGAATTCCCTCATGCCCTGATTAAGGCCATGACCAGCAAACAATCCCCAGGGCCTGACTGCGGGCTTCTGTCAAAACTCCTGCGAGGTTTGGAGAGAGTGAGCTCCGTGATAATTTGCACAGAAAGCAGCCGCGTCGCGCACAAGGTCAGCGCATTCCAATAGAATGCCGCGGCCAATGACCGAGCAGGAAAGCAGTGAGTGCAGAGAAGCCTTTAGATCTGCTTGTACATTTGATTACCGACCAACGGCCTGCTTTGCGGTCGGGGCTTAGCCGCTCGCGGAAGCACACGGCGGGCGGCTGCAACGTCGTCCTCCAAAACCCCAGACGATAGTCTGCAGCAAGACCTCTCGGCCGCACCATCGCGACACCGCTCTCCCCAAGTCCAAACCCCAAGCGCAAACGGCGAGTGACCACCACAGCAGAGGAACCCGAGCGCATCATCCGCATAATCATTCCATTCATCACCTGAACTACCCCTTTCATACATCCCCTCCAACCCGCAAATTATTCAAGTCTTTCCACATAACGTGCAGTTCTAAAACCTTGCCAATCGGCTTCATCTCTTCCCCTCAACCATTCTCCATAAGTTCAATTTCTCCCCTTCCAAATCTTTTTAGCCCTTCTCAGAAATGAACCTTTTGTTTTATGAGGTATGACGATGATCAGCGGTGCCCGCCAATTTTTGGAGTGAGTCCGTGAAAAGATGTTCGCCATCGCCATTCGCTGTGCCATGCCCATGGATGATCGAAAGCAGTGGAAAAGGAAAATTAAAAAATAAAATTGAGGAAATGACCGAACGCCCGAAGCACCTTGCCTGTAGAGCTCTGCAATGTCCCAGTGATATAACCGCGCAAAGAGGAGAAAAGTAGAAGACAAAGCAAGCCGAGCCGAAATGGGTGCCCTGAACAAAACCGAGAGAGGGAGTCGGACAAGCAAAAAGTAAAAACCCCATCCATAACATTAAAAAAGGTCTCCCCATCATCCAGTCCAGAGAACCATCGAAAAAGTATGTTGCCTGGTTCCTTCTCAATTACTCCTCAAAAAGCAGCACCGCCCCACTCCCCCTCTCCATTCAAGCTCCTCAAATGCTCGTCCGCCAAATCCGCCCTCAGACTGATCGTCTCGCCTTCTCTCTCCAACCGATCCCACTCTCTCTTTCCCTTCCGGCCCAACGCCTCCTTCTCCGCGATCTGCTCGCGCAGCTTCCGCGCCTCGTCCTCCAATTTCTGCAGACGGCCCGTCTCGAAGAGATCCTTCTGGCGAATTCCACCAGGAACGATGGTCGGGAGATCCGACAGATGTGCCGCGACCGCGCCGTTTGTAGTATTGAGCGTCGCGGTGCCAGCGGGACCGGTGGGAATAGCCGGACGGCCTGGAGGAGAAGTGGCGGCGGCGGCGGGACCGGTGGGGACGCCGGGGTTATTGAAGCGCTGGGTGCGGGGGTAGGTGGTTGACGTGCTATTGGAGGAGCCGCGGAAGGGTTGAGCAGCGCCACGGGGACCTGAAGGCGGGCCACCATAGCCTACCGGCCCGAGCCCGCCGCCGCGAGGTCCCCAGGCACCGGAGCCACGACGGGGCCCTAAGGGCGGAGTTCCGCCGGCGTTGTCGTAGGGTTGGAAGTCGCGGCCCGGACCGCCGCCGAAACCACCTCGTCCACCGCCACGAGGACGTGACGGGGCTGAAAGGATTGGATTACTAGGGCGTGTGTGTGCGGACATGGGGACGTTGGAAGCAGGCCCTGAAGGAGGAGACATCGCGGGATATGGATAGTTACGGTTCGTAGTGGCGGCAGGTCCAGTTGGAGGGGCACGGACGAATGTTGCATCGCCATTCCGGGGACCGGTGGGAGGAGCGGGAGCAGGTGTAGCTGGAACTCCATTGGGAAATGGTTCGCGCTCACGGATGGGAACGGGAGGGTCGCGGCGGGGCGGCGGCGGCGGTGGAGAACGTTCCTGCGCCTCAATCGAACGGGCATGGTATGGAGGCGATCGGGGACGTGGGGAGAAACGCTCAACGGGTGGGCGCTCTTCGACGACCAGACCTAGTCTGCTGGGATGAACTGGTGGGGAAGAGCGACGCGAGGATGCTACCGACTCGCGGCCTGACTTCACGCCACCATCGTAAGCAGCTGCTCTCGGCGGGGAGGGTGAGCGGCGCCTCCAAGAATCAACGGCGTAGAGATCGGGCCGTTCATCACGGCGGAGAGGCGAACGAGAACGCGGACGGTAGCTACGGTCACGAGGTGGCGAATATGCTCGACGCGGCGGACTATTTTTGAAGTCAATATCACACTCGCCTGCAACGGAGACCTGCTGAAGATGTACGCACCTGTAGGCCCTAGGCCTGGGTTCATCGTACCGACTAGGTCTTGGCGGCGGCGAAGCAAGTCTCTCTCTCTTGGGGGCAGGAAGAGGTGAGCGACCACGGCTGCCTACTGGAGACACATCTCTGCTCCTCTTTAACGGCGGTGGCGACCTCTCCCTCACCTGACGATCTACACGAGGTGAGCGCGTATCGTAGCCAGTGTCCGCATAGTCGCGCACCGGCGACCGAACACGCTTGTCCCTTCTGTAGTCATCCCGGCGAGGCGAGTAATCCCTTCTAGGCGAGTATTCACGTCTTGGCGAGTAGTCTCGGCGAGGCGGCGGCGAGTAATTGCGTCGCGGCGAGTAGTCTCGCCTGGGCGCAGGCGAGTAGTCCCGGCGTGGTGAATAGTCCCGTCGAGGCGGCGACCTCGGGCGAGCTCTCCACGTATCGCTTTCCGGCCTGATGTATCCTCCACGGGGGCTGCGCGACCTGCGACGGTATGGAGGCGAACGGCTCCGAGGGCGAGGAGCTCTGCTGGACGAGGGCACGTACGAATCGGCTGGAGGAGGACGGCGTGGCGGGGAGCGCGCGGAACGATAGCTGTCGCGAGGCGGCGGAGACCTCGCTGGACGGTAAGTAGAAGCCGCGGGCGGTGCGTAGCGCTCACCACCAGGCCTGTAGGACTGCATGTCAGCTAAGGTCTTGCAGCGAATGCGTGCGTGGGCGTGGCGGGTGTTGGTGTTGGCCCAAGCTGGAGCGCGAGCAAGGTGCCGCAAATGTCGATGTTGCGGATTTGCAAAGCTAGGGAAGTCGGATTTCGCATCACCCACCTTCGATCCCGGTCACGGTCGCGATCCATGGCGATGACGTGTCTCGGCCTATGTGTCGAGTGTCGAGGCGGCGGAGGCGCGTCAAAGTGGTTGGTCGGTCTGGAGCGCCAGCGATGTTCGAAGAAAACCGAGAAAGGAGCTTGTTCAGGCTGGTTGTTATCACGTGACCAGGCGTCATCGTGATCGGTGCGTCGGCCGCTGGAGGCTCTGCGCGCAGGCTGAGAGCTGAAAGATATCTTTCCATTGCAGCCAGCCACAAAACTGCTCCGATGCCTTGACGTCTGCCCATGGCCGCAACTTTGCTTATGTGAGGCTGCGCCAGGTCCCTGCTCTCCCAGCACATCCAGAGCATGCCGCCGGATTATAAGCCGCATCGTGTCACCTGGTTGGTCCACCGCTCGGTGCTGTAGCCGCCGGCTCTGTCCTGCGTTTAGCTGTGTTCATCAGTCCACCAACGCCCGGAAGTGGCCGCCCGAGTGCCACTCGAATCCCCAACCCCGAGCTAGGGTGCGGTTCTCGGCATGATCACATCTCTATACCTTACGAGGCATCGCCGCAGTCGACTTCGGCATTCCAGGCAGAATTTTGCAAGCATTGATCTTATGGTACTCCTTCTTGATCCCGGAAACCCAGCCCATCCAGCAACGCCCGCCGGCTATGGAAGCTTTCCCTTATGCATATCCTGAACCCCACGTCCACTGGTATTTTGAACCCCAGCCATTAACATAATCCCGCCATCTGGCCATTGTTTTCGCATTTGTGACCTGTTCCGTTTTTGTACGGGGGTTCCAGCAGTCCTTGTTATCTTTCGTTTGCGCATTTTACGCTCGGCTAACGCCTGCCGCGGCGCTCTTGGTCCTTCTTCAACCTCTTGGCGCTCTCCTCGGCGATCATCGAGCTCAGATCATCCTGGTAGGCGCCCCAACCCCCCTGTTGCTCAGCCTGGCGCTGCATTTCGTATTGCCTCTTGACTTCATCCTTGCTCAACTTGTCTTCCCTCTCTAGTGCATCCACGTCAACACTGACATCAACATCGCCCGCCTTCCTCTTCTTCCTACTGGTGTCTTCCTGTCCGAGAACGGGAAGGTTCTGCTGCGCCGACTTGAGATCGTAGGCCTTCTCGCCTCCGAAGAAGCCGGAAGCCTTGATATCCCGCTCCGGCACTACAGTATAAGCAGAACGCGGCTGCATCGGCTCTTCCGTTTCGGTACCACGGCGCTGCTTGCGTAGAGTGAAATCTCCTCCGACGCTCTCTGCACTGCCAAATTCAGACGGGGCAGTTGATGCAATACCACCAGGAGTTATGAGACCGCTAGTGTCCATGCCGCCAATATCCTCCTCTTCGTCCTCCTCTTCTTCCTCATCGCTTTCCTCCTCTTCTTCGGACTCTTCCTCCGGCTCTTGCAGCTCACCCCAGAGCGTCTTCTCCACAGGTTCGCCGACCGGATCCGGCTGAGTTGGTTGAAGGACACCAAACACATCGCCTCCATAAAGGGGCCTGTTGTATTCATCAACTGGCGGCTTGCCGTATCCGCCAGGATGGAAGCCCCACTGAGCTCCAGGAGGCGGCGGGGCATTCAGGCCGGGAATCTTAAGAGCAGGATACGAAGGAGGCGGGCCAAAGCGCTGCATGTTGATCAGCCAGGGCGGAGGAGCACCAGGCGGAATGCTCAAAGCTTCTTTAAGCTCTTCACTAAGCTCACCAGGACGGAGGTGCCTCAAATTGGTCTCATACTCCTTGCCCTCATAGTAGACCTCACCATACCTAGTTAGTTCTGGCTTGGTCTGGAATCTGAAGAAAGCCTCGTAAAGCTTCTGATAGTCAATGTCAAGCTTGTTGATCTTGCCCTGCACACGTTCCCTCTGTTTCTGCTTCAAGCTCTGCTGATCCTGCTTTTCGAGGACCGCGTCTCTCATCTCGGCGATACCGGTCTCTTGGATGAATTTGGGAAGGGCGAACGGCGGCTTCTCGATACCACGCTTCGACGATAGATACTCGCGCTTGAGCGACCAGTGGGTCGGGACGGGGACGACGTTGCGGTGGGACTTGATAGCCACGAGTAGGCGGGGATCGGGTGAAGAGACGTCGGTCCACTCTACCAAGTCGGGCTTCCTGACCAGCGCCTTCAGCTCTGCTACTGACAGTTTGTTCATCTCCTTCTTCTTCTTCTTTGACAAGGGCTTCGGCTGGTGGTCGTCCTCCTCGGGAACCTCATCGTCGTCGAAGTAGACCTCGGGCTTTTGGGTCACCTGATTATCGTTGTCACCGCCCTCAGACTGCCGAAACCGCTCAAGAATGCCCTTGAATTGGTCAAAGAGAGGATCGTCGGCGCTGATATCGTCTCCCATGACGGCGAGAGCGCCGTATGTAGGAGCATCGCCATCGGTGGCGGGCCGAGTCTCGTTATCTACTCTGTTTTCGGGTTCAGGCTTGGACTGCAGCTCGGTGCTGGTCTCAGTAGCAGGTTGTTCGGACACGTCTCTGGAGGTAACAGCCTTCGTTGGTTAGTAAAGCGTTGCCGCAAAGTTTGGAGGTCGCGGTTGGAGACGCACCTCGGCCTTCTCCTTCTTCGCCTTTGCGCGACGCCACGCGTTCTTGGACGCGGCCTTCTTTGAGCTGCCCGACATTCTGACTGACCTTAGCTGACCAGCGGAAGGCCGTTCGGACGCAGCAGGAGGATTGAGGGTTGGGCGGGGGATGTAGATCGGAGGGTTCAGATGAGGTCGACGAACTGCGAGGTTGCAGCCGGCCGCGAACTTCGAGCTCCGCGCCAAGCCTTTTTTGCCCGCGCGCACTTTTCCCTGGAAGGCGCGTCACGGGCCTTTCGGTCTGCGTTCACGCCTACTCGCGCCAACACCCGAGATCTTTTGCGCCATTCCCTCGACGAAAATCTACCGGGTCGGCAGCAGTTGCTGTCATTTCTTATGTAAGAGTAGGAGCCGCTCCGGGCATCTCAGCAGGCACTGGAACTGCTCTATCACGCAAGCCAATCATGGCCCACATGCATTCGTTCGCCTGAGAGCACATTTCACCGTGTATTCGGTCGTTGATCAGTTCGCTTGTGGTGGCCTGATTAGCGCACACCCAGGCCTCTACTGTGCTCTCGCAACTTACTGGAATAAGACGAAAGTCACGGCGAAGGACCTAAGCACCAGATGCGGACAGGTTGCCCGGGCTTTCTGTAGCACAATCCGTGGGCACGCATGCTTTGCTCTGTACCTTACATACAGAAATCTGCACATCAGCCGAGAAGAGATTGCTGATATGAGTCCGGGACCAATCGTGACACCGTCTCTGCCACGTCAAAGTCTCGTGCGTAGTTGCAGAAGAGGCAAGCAGGCATTGGCGAATGAAGATTGCCTGAACACGTGGTAGCAAGCATGCCTGGCCAGGAACAGTCTCGCTCACCTTTTGCACAAGAATATGGTCTCATATGTGTGTTTCACTGGCAGACTTGGTGCACTCCCCGGGGTACCAGCCGGACTGCGCATGCCGGTGGTAGGTCGCGCAGGCAACGTTGCGGCGCTTCGCGCGGCATGAGGCCCCGTTGCCGCGCCCTAGACGGCGGTATAGCTTGCCTAGGTGGAGTTTGGGAATGGCTGATATGACATGGCAGCCTTGCCGGAACCCTATCGACACAGCCAACGCGACGGCAGATGGCCTTCGTCCGTCCAGAACGACTCGGAGAGCCCCCGCGGAATTGCAACGTGCGAGAAATTGACAGGTGCATTTAAGGACGGTCCAGCCACAGGAGCCTAAGACAGCGGTGAAATCCGCTAGACGGTTGGGCGCTGTCGCATTTGCTAAAAGAGCTTGTCCTACCCACCGCGCACAACCGTCGAAAACTCGGCCAACAGCGCTCATTCCATCCTCGGCGACAACGGCGACAACGACGACGACGTCGTGCCTGCCCCACAATCCCTGGCATCCAAGCTGGACAGACGCGCAGGCAGTTCGCAGATCCACCGCGGCAGAAAGCCAAACCCACAGCTGTCCCGTGCTCGGCAAATCTCAAGATCGTCCCGGGCGGAGGCCCCACGGCGCGGCCAGCGCCAAAAGCTCGAGGCTGGTAGGGCTGGCTCGGGCGCGCTGGTGCGGCGACCGAGGATCACAAGAGTCACCGAGGCTGTCGCCGCATCATGCGAGGGCCATGCGAGTCGTGCTTTTAGTTTTTGCCTTGGGCGCTTCGGACCGCAAAAGCTCGTCATCGCGCCCGGTTTGCGCAGCGCGCTTTGGGCAAGTCGAGCGGCGGAGGTCACGTTCTCGAAGCGGCGGGCGGGGATTCCATGAAAGCCCAACCTGCTCACTTATCGATAATGGCGGCGTCCCTAGCTGCTTCGAGTCTAGCCAGGCACTTGTTTAAGAAGCGGTGAGGGCGTGGGAATCACGTTGTCCGCTCGCCGTGCCGCAGCAGGAAGGCTGTCGGAGCACCTCACGGCCGGTTCGCCCGCCGTCACACAGAGATGGCTCCTGTCTCGCCAAGGACGCACCTGGGCCTCGCCGGCAGCCCCGCAGCGGACGGCGAGATGCTGGGACGGCAGCGAGTCAGCGGGCTGACCGCTTCCCTTTGCAGAGAGGGTGATCGGAGCGTGATCAGAGAGGGCTGCTGGCGTCGATCGAGCAGAGACCAACTCGGCTGTGACGTGAGCGCGCGTCGTTGGGGTGGGGAGCGGTTCTGTGGCCTGACGGGCCATGTCCATGTCCGCGCCGGTTGAGCATAAGCATATCGTGCGCTGTCGGCGCGCGGACGATGGCAGGTAGCAGCTACCTTGGTTGCGTTGGATGCGCGTGCAGACGGTGCTGGCACGGGCGAGCGTTGGATACGTAGCTGTGTGGTAGCAAATGGCGAGCGGCTATTGGGGAGGGCCCTGCCACTTAGCGCCGCCTCGAAGGTCGAAAAGCGGATGACTGAATGCCCGCGGGTGCATGGGGGCAGACCCTGGGGCTGGCGCGAGCTGGTCTGCTCTCCCGAAACCACGCCTCCGCTTCCAGTTCTCGACCCTCTGCCCTCCAGCTCGCCTCCGCCGCCGTGTACTTGTACGTTGCGATTGTGTCTGCCCGAGAGTCGTCGCCGCTGCTCGCCTGCGCGTTGGGCCTCCCGCCGCCCTCAAGCCGCGCCCCGACCAGCTGCTGCCCTGTCGCCAGGCACTGTACTGTACAACCACCACCAGGCGGCTCTTCTTCAGCCGCTCTCGCTGTCTCCCAAGCGCCCCCAGCGCAGCCCGACCTCGCAAAGCTCGCCCACGAGGGCCGCCGCCCTGCGTGCCTTTTGCCTGTATGTCACCCCTTCGCCTGCGGGCCCGCAGCGCTGCTGCCGTCGCCCCTCCTGCGCCGGGAACGCCTCAGAGCGCGCGGGTACACCGCCAGCGTCCCGAGCAGTCCGGCATCCCCGCGACGCCCTAGAGCATGCGAACGCTGACGACGCGCGAGCGACACAGGTAAACCGCCATGGCCTTCTCCAGCGGCCTGGGGGACCGCCCCGAGGACCGTCGCTTTCGCACTTCGCAGTCGCCGCGCGAAGAGTCCACCTTCCCCAGCTTTTCCTCTCCCATTCGCAGCATCGCTAGCCAGATGCAAGCCCACACCTCGACTGCAAACGACGCCCGCGCCAGTCTCACGAGGCGCTTCACGACCAATACCGTCCCAACAATGCCTACGCTTTCTCCATTGTCGCCAATTGGTCAGCAGCGGAGGCAGGCTGCTGAGAATACCGAGTTGACATCCGCGGTAAGCGATTTCTGGTCTCGAGCGTGGCGCCGCATGTGCGAAATGCTCTGTTTTTTGTTTGCATTGGAACCTCCAATTGTGCGGGGTTCTGGCGGGAGGCTGTATCCGTGGTGGTTGCGGGCTCGCTGTCTCCGCCGCATGTGGCGGGCAGGGTGCGTGCGCCATCGCGGCCGGAGCGGGATTGGTAGCGAGCAGGACAACAGTGCTAACATTTCGAGCAGACGTATCACAAGGTCCAGTTGGTAAGTGCGAGCGCCTGATTCTACCTATTCGCCTATTGCTCCCTATTGTTCTGCCGCCTGCTGTTACGTACGAGGTTACCGTTCGCTGCACGCTCGGGAGGTTATATAACTTCTCCCGACCTGCACACCCCCTCCCTCCCCTTCCCCACCAAAACTTCCCCCAACCCTTCCCATCACCTCATCCATTCTCCTCGCGCAAACCCTGCATTGCCTCACTGCAAGCAAAAAAAAGGTTTTGTCGTGCTTCAGATCTTCTTTGCTGCAAGTTGCATCGCCACCTTTCGGGTGCAGCTGCATTGCCCATCGGGGTAGCCAGAAGATCTTGAGATCCGAGATACTCCACAACACTTCAGTGTACTCCTCGCTGTAACGCATCATGGGTGTCAACCAGCACGAGCATATCTTCACTCACCTGTCACCGACCCATTCTGATTCCACTGCTACAGTTGGAAGCGACAGCACCGAAGATCTAGCTAACCCATTCACACAGCTTGAGAAGAAGAAGGCCGAGTACGAGTATCTCAAGGAGCAGCGCCGCCGCTTCGAGGCCGAGATGGAGCTCTACGACATCCAGATGAAGGGCATTCAGAGCGACTACGCTCGCCTCTCGCAGGACGTTGGTCGCAACAACAACCCCAGCAATTACGCTGGCCACCAAAGCGAGCCAACCACCCCTCCCGAGTACCGCGACCAGGGCTTCCCCTCTGCCTTCTCCCGCCCTCAGCGTTACTCCATGCAAGGCTTGACCTCACCTCAGCAGAGCTATCAGTCTGGATCTACCCGCCCCAGCCGCTCCGGCTCTCAGATCACCTCGCCTGGACAGCAGACCCACCCGCACGGCGTTTCTCACATACCTTCCAAGTCGATGCCTGGCTCGCGCCGTGGCTCTGACGAAGACGAGGACAACTACGAGTTCGACATCTCCAACATGAACCCTCGTTCCGGCGCTGCCGCGTAAGTTTCTCTCCCTTTCTCACCTGCATCTTGTGTCACTGTTTGAGCAACACGATTCGCCTGCAATGCCTTCCACCTGGCAATTTCACCCCGTTGGCTTTGCCTTTCTTGTCTGGTCTCTGTTGGGCGTGCATAAGGTCCCGGACCTCTGGATCTTAGCCGAGCCCTTGCATGCCATCACTGCTTCTACGTCAGACCGCATTCCGGCGCGTCAGGCGCGTTAGAGCACGAACGGACCCTAGCTGACCATTTGGAAGTCTCAATAGGAACTCGGTTCCTGTCACCAGTCTTGACCTTCGCAACCGCGCGACTACAGATCTTCCTGATCTTACTTCGGTTCTTGGCCACATTGACACTACCCACTTCCTCTTTGGCGACGACGACGAGAAGCCGAGGAACCCTGCGGCTTCCCCCGATGTCAAGAGCTACCTGCAGATGAACGCGACGGACGACAAGTTCCCGATCTTGGTTCGTCGCGACGGGGAGGGTGCCATGCAACTTTCCGCTGCGTCCGCCGCGCTGGATCTTGCATCCGTCTCATCGCACTCTCCCGATCCTCAGTCAAACGGCTGGCCGACCACTAGCCGTCACCGCCATGCCCAGCACAGCCTCCCCGTGAACAACTTGCACAAATCTGATGAGTTTGGGTTAGACGGCGCTGGTGCCAACGGTAACGAGACCCCTCGGCGCGCTACCATGAGCAACCGCCACTCGATGGAGGTGCGCTTCAGTCCGTACGGTGACTCTAAGCGTCCTGGTCTGTTGGCCACCCCACCCAACGGTTTGGCCAACGGCATGCCTAAACTTCAGTCATCTTACTCGACCAACGACATCCCGACCATGAAGAGCACCAACGGTCTTAATGGCACTCCTTCGGGCGGCAACACTGGCGTCAACTCGCATGCTGAGCAGCATTTGCACAACCACAACGCCAGCATGGGCCGTATCCCCATGAATGCAGTCAACCGCCACAGCCGCGAGCTGTCTGGCGGTGAGAACAGGATTGACGAGCCCAAAGGCGCTGCCGCTTTCCGTTCCGTGGGATCTGCCCTCCAGGCCAACGCTGCACCCTTTGGCCCCGCCCTCACCAGCGGACCCGCTGAAATCACCTCGAACAGCGTTGCTTCGACTGCTGCCATGTCCTCACCTCCTGCTACCACTATCGCGTCCCCGAACGGAAACGGTGTCACTAGCCCTCCGATGTACGGCAACCCGGCCGGCCCTTATTACGGTGGTTACGGCGTGTCGATGATCAACATGGGCATGCAGAACATGGGTCTGAACGGTCAAGCTCCCTACGGCCAGATGCCCATGTACCCGCCCTTCAACGCTTATGGTCAATCATTCCCGCAGCCCTACATGCAGCAGCCTCCTTCCCAGCCTCGCTTTCCTGACAGCCAGGCACGTGTCATCCAGCAGCGTCGCATGCAGAGCCAAGAGGAGCATATGCGCAGCACGACAAATTACAACTTCGATTCGCTGATGCCTCATGACATCGTCGAGTTGTGCAAGGACCAGCATGGCTGTCGCTATCTCCAGAAGCAGATCGAAGGCCGCAACTTGGACATTGTCAGGAAGATTTTCGAGGCTACCAAAGACCACGTTGTTGATCTCATGCAAGACCCTTTCGCCAACTACCTCTGCCAGAAGATGTATGAGTTCTGCAACGATGAGCAGCGTACGGCTCTCGTCCACAACGCTGCTCCACAGATGGTCAAGATCGCCTTGAATCAGCACGGAACCAGGGCCCTGCAGAAGATGATTGAGTACGTCTCCACTGCCGAGCAGATCAACATCATCATTGAGGCGCTGCGCCACAACGTTGTCACACTCATCCAGGATCTGAATGGCAACCACGTAATTCAGAAGTGCTTGAACCACCTCGGTTCCAAGGACTCTCAGTTCATCTTCGAGGCCGTCGGTGCTGCCTGCATCGTTGTCGGTACCCATCGCCACGGCTGCTGCGTTCTCCAACGCTGCATTGACCATGCCTCTGGCGACCAGAGGATCGCGCTCATCGGTTCCATTACTGCCAACGCCTATTCTCTGGTTCAGGACCCCTTTGGCAACTACGTCGTCCAGTACATCCTTGATCTCCAGGAGGAGCAGTTCACGATTCCCATGTGCAACGCTTTCCGCGGAAACGTGCCCATGCTGTCCAAGCAGAAGTTCAGTTCCAATGTGGTGGAGAAAGTAAGTCTTCACCTTGATCTCTTATCTACCAAAACGATTCAACGCTGACTTAATTTTAGTGTATCCGCGTGTCCAACGCCGAGACCAGGCGCAACCTGATCGAGGAGCTTCTAATTCCCGGGGAGCTCGAGAAGTTGATTCGGGATTCTTATGCCAACTACGTTGTTCAAACTTCTGTAAGTATCCATAGGTGAGGTCGTACCCTTGCTCCCTGCTGACATGAGCCTGTAGTTGGACTACGCCGACGCTCCCACTAAGATCCGCCTTGTCGAGGCTATTCGCCCCATGTTGGGTGCCATCCGCACCACTCCTTATGGACGTCGCATCATGAGCAAGATTCAGGACTTCGACGGTCGCATGAGCACCAACTCCAGCGGCCAGATCACCCCGATCGCCTCTGCTGGGCCCGGGCAGATTGCTTTTCCCGGTCAAATGGGTGCTTCTCAACAGCAGAGCCCGTACAACAACGTCGCTAACGGCTATGGACCTAACCTCGCATCGCCTCAGCCGCACCGCATGTCCAACCCTCAACTTCCCAACAACCTCCAGGCAAACGTGCAGCAGCAGAACGGTCCCAAAGCTAACGGCCCCAGCATGAACGGTGGCAACTTCTCGCCCTATCGTGGTGCCGGCGGCCAGGGCGGTCCCGTTCACCCCGTCAATGGCGGTTTCTTCTAGACATCGCCAGTCGAAGTATCCTTGTTACATTCGTGCATGCATGATATCCCTTTCCTTTTATGACTTCATGATTTTACGACGGATTGACACCGACTGAGCAATCTGCGAGCTTCGACAAAAACAGTCTTTTCGGCCATTTGTTGGAAGGGAAGATATTCGGAGACAGAAGCAAACGGCCCGGAGCCGGTCTCTTGACATAAAGAGTCTTATTTCTTCTGGCACTGTAGCATCCATTCATTCGTCGCATCATGCCACACGCATTATCAGCCGTCCCGAATCGTCGAAAAAAGAGAGCCGACCTTCCTCTGAAAAAGCATCCGCTAGTTTACGGGACAGGCTGCTACTACGGCTCGCCATCATTCTCTCCGTCATCAAAAGTCCTCTTTGAAAAAGGTCCCATAGTCTCACGACATGCCAGACTTCTTGGACCTCTTTTGTACAACAATTGGAGACAGGGAAAGACCTTTCTTGACTGCATCTCGAGTGACGCGCAGGATGGTCTTCAAAAACATCGCTGTCTCCCCTTTTTTCAGCATATGCATTCTTGCGACCCCTTCCAGATGGAACATGAAGGGGCATCGCTGAGGAGAGAAAGCTTTCGGCGACATTGCTGCTCCTCTGGATCGCGAGATCCAGCCCCTGCATGCATAGCATGGGCGTTTGATTCGCTTCAACTTGCACACAGTCTAGGCGAGGAACGTTTCCTTCTCACTGCTGCATTACCAAAAACAATCACCTTTTTTTATTCATTCAACCAAAAAAACTCTGCATACACAACCTATTCGGCTCCTCTTCTCCCGCTCCCTTCAGAAAGGTGGCACGGCGATTCTTCTTTTTGTTTTCTTTGCTCCTTTCGATCATCTGGCGAGGTTGGCGGCATAATTGATTCCCTCAGGGTACTTTTGACGATTTATACTGACTGTTGTTTTTCTCTTCTCTTCATTTTCTCCGTCCTGGAACTTGACCTTCTCTTCTCAGAGATCCAGATGTCTTCCACCTGATGCACATTTTCGGGGGTAGGCTTTGGGAGTCCTTCCGACTTGGTTTTTTCCTTTCTTTCGGATAGCATACTCTGCATGGAATTTGGTCTTCCTGCTCACTAGCTCACTCATTCTTCCTGCTCCCAGGTAGGATGCCAGGAAGGGTGGCCCGTGGACGATCAGGACAACAGCCATCCAGACGGGCGCT